>BPLR01004486.1:0-81325 GCA_021605095.1 Caerostris extrusa | reverse complement strand
TACGATTATTTATGCATCGGTTTCATTTCATTCAATATTTATTTGTTTCTACATAATGAATAAATAAATACGTGATGTAAAATCAGACTTGATAGTGTCTCGATATAGGCATTTCAATGTGACATAATAACATTAATTTCTCAATTATATTATATCTCTTACTTCATTTGAGGTGAAAAACATTATAAGATAAATTTTTTTTTAATAAAATTGGTGGTCATGGAAATTGAAAATTCCTTTCTATACATTATAAGAAAAACCCCTTAACAAAAAAAATGCCTAAAAAATAGCTCAACCAATAATTCGCTAAATTTGCAAAATAATGCATTATTCTTTGAATACTAAAACATTTCGAATCGTTATTTAAAAATAATACAATTAAACACAATTTCGTATCATTATTTACAGATACAAATAAAAACTGAAGATACTTCAAGAAAGAGGAAACGGTATGGCATCAAAAAAAGTTTGCCAAAATTTTGCAATTATTGATAATAAAACACGATAAATATTAGAATTTTAAGAAACTAGCTTTTTGTTTTACCGTGTTATTCCAGACATAAGTATTTCTCTGAAAAAAAATACAAAAATTGAAAATTGAATGTTTTCACGCTTCTGTACATGCACCCCCTTACACTTATAGTGACTGAGGAGGAGTTGTTCTAAATTTTTTTCGGAATTGAGTACGCTCTTTCAAATACATTATATCTCATGCAGTAACACCGCGAAACGTCAAGTAAAAGAAACAGAGAGAGTGAGGAATGAGGCAGTAAAGTGGAAAAAAATACAAGAGACGTTCTAAAAAAAAGAAAACTGTGTAGCTATTTTCGGTAAAGCATAATATTTCCAGTTCTACTAACACAGAAAACGCACGCCAGTGAGGAAACGGGATTTCGGGGAAATACATTTTTATACTAGGGCTTCGTAGGGCTCTGTAGGCCTCTGAGCGTGGCGTATCAAAATGCAATATCTTTTTCAACATTGGCACCGGATAAAAATAAAGAAATAACACAAAAGATAAAGCTCTACACGAATCTAGTTTTAAAAATGTATAAAAACGAAGGTTTTTCGTAAAAATACAAAAATAACATCAACAAAAAAGATGCAACTGAAAAGTGTTTACAAAGTCACTTTGGGGCATGTCGGAAAAAAAAGAAAAACAATTCTGAAAGAAAAGTCAATATTGCAGCAGTATTTCTCATTTTATCCTAGATTTTCCAGGTGCAACGTTTAGGGGAGCGCTCTGACATGGGCGCCTGACCCCTAGTACATCCTCAGTCCCTCCTCTCCCTCTCTCTATTCAATCAATATGTTCGAAGATTGAGCCCTAAAATATGAAACAGCAACAAGTATAAGCAAGGTAAAAAGACGTCGTCGCACAATAAGATTTTGGTGTTGCCATTCCGCGTGGAGAAATATTGGCGGACCATTTCGCGTCCAGAACAGAAATAAAGAATGCAGTTTTCGAATATGATAGTTAGATATTGTCTGCTCCAATGTTTTGGGGGTTTTCTTCTTCTTTTTTTTTTATATCTTATGGTTTGGAGAGGAGGGGCTTAGCAAACGAGATTTTGATTGAACATAGCTGTAGACCACAAATGGTGTTCTTTTTTGCGTACGAAAGAGAATTTCGAAGCTCTTTTCTTTGAAGCTTGAGGACAATCGACATCGGACGTATTTTGGATTGTTAAATAATGAATTTAGTTGATGTATCAAAAATATTTTATTTTTTATCGAGTTTTATTTATTTTAAGAGGAATGTATTAAAATATTGCCATTTTTTTTTAAATTTAAATTATTTTAGAAAACATTTTCTCAATCCTTCGTTATTTTAAATTATGAGTGATCTTTATTTACATAAGTGCAAACACCACACACATGCTAATAGACAGAAACAATATTACATTTAAAGTAAAAAACAGATAATTATAGATTCGTGGATGAGCTCCACTTCTGAGCTGGTACTCGGCTAAACACAGGGTGCACAAAATATATACTTTTCGTGGTGAGATTATAGGCCAAATAATGCACTAGGTTGCGCTAAATATATTTCCTCTCAGAGTTCTAAATATAATTTCCTAAACTTTTCTTAACTTAACTTTTTAAACTAAACTTAATTTTTCCAACCAAAAGTGCATGATTGTACTGTACTTTCTTTCGGATGACAGTTTTCGAGACCAACTGGTCATTTCTTCCACAGGGGGTCTTATCTGTGTGTAGGAGGAAGCACAGTTACAAAACTAGTTTCATGTAATATTACATGGATATGTGGTACAATATTAAAATATTGTCCTTTTGCTTACTTTTAAGTGTTTAGAAAACAAAAGATATCTAAAGAAACAGAACGATCAAAAATGGTTCAGTAATGTCAACTACAGTAACAACAAAATAGTTCAGTAATGTCAGTAATAAGTAATTATGTGCTTTAGAACATTCTTTGTACATAATATCTTCAAACTATCTTCAGATGGCATAAGATTTAATAGTATTTGGTATTTAAAATTATGCATGCATATCTTATTTTAAAAATACTTATATTCAAAAACGATATCATAACTACGTATGCAAAAGAATAAAAATAGTAATTATTAATAATAAATATTATTATCGTAATTAAAAAATTATTTTAATGTCTAGGTTTATATTCAACAAATTGTAAAAGATTGACTGAATGAGTGAATTTCAGAATGAATGGAGATTTCTATTCTGAAATTAGAAACCAATGTCTGTTTCATAAATATTTTTTTAAAAATAATAATGTCATTCTGTAGAGTGTAAAAAAAATTACGAATTATTAATGATAGACCAGTTCTAACCTACAGAGAAAAAAAAAAATTAATGTAATGAATTTCGTAAAATCCAGAAGTAAATAGTAAACCCCTCAGAAAATAATTATAATATCTTGATGACAGTTTTATCAAAGAATAAGTACCCCCAAGATATTGCGAATCATGTTATTTATGCTCACTCATAGTTGAATCCAAATGAAAGACAAATCTAGCGAAAAAGTGGAATGTACAAAATAACATTTCGTATAAGCTCTTTGAAATATAGATTTTACGAAGAATTTGTATAACCTGTATTAACAAGGCAATAATAAAATAATTATCTGGCAAAAAAACGACTCGCATGATGTAATTTCATGACTGTTTGCGAAAATATGACAAATAAGAGTGTGATTGGTTGGCTGACTTTGATCTAGTAGAATTACTAACAGTAGCAAACTAATCTATGTATTATTCGATTGGGGAGATTTATTGTGCAATTCTTGTTAATTAGCAGAGTGAAAAAGAGGAATACAGTGTGTAAATGGTAACAATATCTTGAAAGACACAAAAACTCACTGTTTGGAGAAATTCTTCAGAGAAGTTTCAAACTATGAGGGGAAAAAAATCTTGTAGTTTTGGGGTCCTTTTTTATTATTTAATACGAATGTTTCTACACTCTATTGCAGAATAATTTAACCAATAAACGAATTCTTGTTACATATCAGCCATCAAATTCCAATTTCAGCAGAGTATTAAAATGTCGTTTGTGGCTTCAACGCCTTCAAGATCGATAACACGAGGTCCATTCTTTTATATTTCTTTTTATGGTTAACCACTGAAATTATGCAGAGAATTCTAAGAAAATTCAGTGTGTTTTTTCTTATACATAATAAATCAAAATTCTGAACTCGTAATCTCAGTGAGAAAATAACAGTCCAAACTGGGATTATTATTTATTATTATTATTATAACAATGCTTGACATCTGATTATCAAGTCATTGGCCACTGATATAGTAGAATATTGGCGAATACGAAACAAGAGATATTATTTAATTCAAAGAATATTTTATTAAGTATAAACAAATTGTAATTAAGAATAGATTATTTTTTTTACATTAATAATAAATTCTGGTAATAATTAATTGAGCATTTTATATTATTTTTAATATCATGAAATCAATATTTAATCAATTGAAATTCTACAGATCACTTATGGTTAACTTTAAATTAAATACTAAATATAATAATTATGAAGAGAAAATTAATTCCAGAACAGATTTTATTAAATTGCGTTCTATTTTATTCCAATTTAAATCTTATAAGAAATAAACTTAAAAATGTCCTCAAAAAAATCTATCGCCAAATTTATGAAGATAATGCCGTATCCTTTGAATTCAAAACATCTCGTATCATTATTTACAAATAATATAAAAATCCGTCACGTTTCATTACATAATCCGCTATCTATTTCTGAGAAACTACTTTTTACATTTCCAACAAATGAAACGACAAAAACCCTGCATATACCTTCTCCCTAACAATCCACAAATATCCAGCCATTTAACTTGGAAATAAACAAACCCGACATTCAACATCAGCCATTCCGGCTTATAAATGTAAGAAAAATACCCACGACATCTAAATTTAAAGGAAACGTTGCAATAGACCCTGCAAGAACAAAGAGACTGGAATATTCTTTCATTCGAAAAACAGGAAAGATAGCTCTTAAATGTAAAGCTTCAACTAGCTTATTTCAGATCAGCACACAGAGAAGCTGCCACCACCTTTCCAGTAGAGGAAAACTGTTCGCTTTAAAGTCCTCTTTCCACACTCCACATCTTTTTTTAAAAAAAAATCCTTACTTTTCTCAAATCCATTTTCTCCCCCTCCGCTCTCTCATCTGTCTCCCAGGACACGCCGTGATCGAATGGCAAATCCCATTTTCTTTGGGTCTCTCTCTGTCTCTCGGATTGAGACGGAAAGATTTTTGGAGAGCCAGGGTACAGATAGCTTCTGCCGGATAATTATTTTGTCGAACTATTTATCTTTTAACCCGGACGTCTCCGGAAAGGAACTCGCGATTGCACTTAAGTTATCGAGTTCACCGTCGATTCATGCATCGGTTCCTTATTTTCTTCAGACCTTCAGACCCTTTTTTTATTTGTTTTTATATGTTTCTGCATACGAGATTCTGTTAGGAAATAAATAACTGATGCTAAATGAGATTTGATATTGACACACTATAGACATTTTAAAGGGACAAAATAATACAAATATCCATTAGGGATTTTATGCTTACCAGATGTACATTACTGATATCTGTTCATAAACCATGCCTAGAAATGACTTTACGATTATTTCTTGCGTCGATTACTTATTTAATTCCTATTTTATTCGTTTCTTCATTATAAATTGAGACTTGATAGCATCTCAATATAAAAGTTAAATGTTATAAAACAACATGAATTTCTATTACATTTTCCGAGTTCGCCGTCGATTATTCATGCATAGGTTCCTTAATTCAATCATATTTTTAATTTCTCTAAATGAGACACTTTTAAGAGTTAAATATTTCCTGTGAATTGCCACTTCATATTGTCTTCATAAAGAACACAACTGCCTCATTTAATTAACGTCTACTTATTGAATCAATAAAATAGTACATGCTAAACACTGAGTATTGAGAATGTAATTTTGAGAATATCGCTTAGAAATTCATTTTGTCAAATTTAAATACAAAATTTTGCCATTATTGATAATAAAACACAATAGCATTAAATTTTTCTAAGAAACTAGGCTTTTGTATTACCTTTTGATTCCAGACATAGTATTTGTCTGGTGGTCTGGCTTGTGAATTCTTGTAAACAACAGCGATAGAGACCAAGACAAAAACTGAAAATCAGTAATGTTTTCTCGCTCTTGTACATAAACCCTCTTACACTATAGTTACTGAGAAAAAGTTCTTCTCAAAAACTTCTTCGGAATTAAGTACTCTTTCGGGTGCATTATCTCTCATGCAAAACACCGCGAATTTTTCCGAAAATGTCAACTAAAAGAAAAGGAGACAGTAAAGTGGGAAAAAAATAAAGTAAGAGACGTTCTCAAAAAAAGGAAACCGTGTAGCTATTTTCGAAAGAGAGGCATAATATTTCCATTTTCACTCACACAGAACACACATGGCATGGAAACGGGATTTCGGGCGAAATATATGTTGCCTCAGGCCTCTTTAGGGTTCTGTAGGCCTCCTCTGAGTGGCGCGTATGAAAATGCAGTATATTTTCAACATTGGTAGCGGATAAACGCTAGAGATAAATCGCTAATATAAAAGATAAATCGCTACACGAATCTAGTTTTAAAAATGTATAAAAACAAAGGTTTTTCGTAAAATACAAAAATAATAATAATAACAACAACAAAAGTTGCAGCTGAAAAGTGTTTACAAAGCCTCTTTCTGACTTGGGTCATGTCGGGAAAAAAAAAGAAACGATTCCGGAAAGAAAAGTCATTATTGCAGCAGTATTTCCTATATTATCCCAGATTTTCCAGGTGCAACGTTTAGGGAGCGCTCTGACATAGGCGCCCTAGTACATCCCCAGTCCCTCCCCCCTCTCCTACACAATCAATATGTTCGAAGATTGAGCCCTAAAATATGAAACAGCAACAATCTGGCAAGGGAAAAAAAGACGCCGTCGCACGATAACATTTCGGTGTTGCCATTCCGAGCGGAGAAATATTGACGGAAAATTTCGCTTCCAGAACAGAAATAAAGAATGCAGTTTTCGAATATGAGAGAGTTCTATATTATCTGTTCCAATGTTTTGAGGGAGTTTTCTTTCGTTTTTTATTTCTTAGAGGGCAGAGAGAAAGGGTTTAGTAAAAAATGATTTTGATTGAACATCGCTGCAGACCACAAATATCGTTTCTTGCGTACCAAAGAGAATTTCAAGCTCTTTTCTTCGAAGCTTTCGAGGAATAATCGACAACGAACAGTTTGGATTGCTAAATAATGAATTGATCTGATGTATCGAAGATGTTTTTTTTTTTTCTATCGAGTGACATTACTTTCAGATTTATTTTTAAAAGAAATAAATTAAAATTTTGCGATTTTTTTACAATTTAATTTAATTTTAGGAAAAAATATTCGCTCAATCCTTCGTCATTTCAAATCATTATTTAGCTCGAACTCACATACATGCACTTAAGCACAAACAATATTTCACTCATTTAAAATAAATGACATATAATTATAGTTTAGTTTGCTGCCCTCCACTTCTGAGTTGGCACTCTTGTCTAAAAGCAAGATGCACAAAATATATACTTCCCTTCAGGTTGAGAGACTATAGGTCAACTGATACGCAGGTTTGCACTAAATATATGTAAAGACTGTAAACTAAACGTTCCTCAACAGAACATGGTTACGCGGAACTTTCTCTCTCAGCGACTGATGGCAGAGTGAGAAGGGGGAAAACGAGTGCGGCATCAAAAAAATTCCACTGATTTTTTCACATCCAATTTGGTATGACCTTGTTGTGGTGGATGTTATTTCCATTCACAGTGTCACATTGTTGGGAATGACTTGGAATTCCTTTTTCGTCAAAGAAAACCGAAACAAATCAAAGCACACCATTGAACACTACAGTTGGTTTAATGAGCAACTCATGCCAAATACATTGTTATTTCAATTCAAAATATCACTGGCAGCTGAATTCACTTTCTTTATGCCGCTTACCGCGCCATATAGCTCTGGCGCGCGGCACCACAGGTTTCAGGTTCGAGACCCGGCGGTGCCATTGGTGTTTGTAGTGGTGCGGAATCCATTTAGAACAGCAGGTCCATGTCTGTTTAGCCTAAAGTGTGCATAAGATGACCGTAGAGCGACAAACGAAACCAAACCAACTACAGCGCCATCTATTTAATTTAGTTAAAATTGGAACTCATTTTGACGAGGGTTTCTTTTTTTTGGTGGTTTTCTTAAAGCAAAAATTGTAAATTGAATGTTTTCATGCTCCTGTACATAAACACCCTTACACTTATAGTTACTGAGGGAGGGGAGTTTTCAAGTTCAGCACGCTTTTGGATACATTATCTCTCATGCAAAACACCACGAATTTATTCCGAAATGTCAAGTAAAAGAAAAGAGAGAGTAAGAAATGAGACAGCAAAGTGGAAAAAAAAAATACAAGAAAGTGACCTTCTAAAAAATTAAAACCGTGTAGCTATTTTCGAAAGAGTGGCTTAATATTTCCATTTCTACTAACACAGAAAAGCACGGAAGTAAAGGAACGGGTTTCGGGAGAAATATATTTTATCCCAGGGCTCTGTAGGGCTCTGTAGGCCTCCTCAGAGCATGGAGTATCAAAATAATATATTTACAACAATAAAAAAAGATGCAACTGAAAAGTGTTTACAAAGCCACTTTCTGACTTGGGGCATGTCGAAAAAAAGGAAAAAGAGTCCGGAATGAAAGTCAATATTGTAGCAGTATTTCCTATTTTATCCTAGATTTTCCAGGTGCTACGTTTGGGGAGCGATCTGACATACGCGCCCTGACCCTAGTACATCCCAGGCCCTAAGGGTGCCCCCCTCTCCCTACACAATCAATATGTTCGAAGATAGAAGCTCTAAAATATGAAGCAGCAACAAGTCTAGCAAAGGGAAAAAGAACGTCGTCACACAATCGAAGGCAAATCCCATTTCTTTGGGTCTCTCTCTCTCAGTTCCGACGGAAAGATTTCGCGATCAGGGGAACAGATAGTCTTCTGCCGGATATATTTTTTGTCGAACTATTTATCTATTTAACTCCGGACGTCTCCGGGAAGTAACTCGCGATGACACTTAAGTTATCCGAGTTCGCCCGTCGATTCATCATGTATCGGTTCCTTATTTTCTGCAGACCTTTCTTTTTTGATTTGTTTCTGCATGCGAGATTCTGTTAGAAATAAATAAGTGATGTTTAAAATGAGATTTGATATTGACACTCTATGGACGTTTAAAAGTGACAAAATAATACAAATTTCCATTAGGGATTCTTTTAATATAAGTACATAAATCATGCCTAAATTATCTCTATGTTTCGGTTCTTTATTTCATTCCTATTTTTATTCGTTTCTCCTATTAAATAAATAATAACAGAAGTTAAAATTAAATTTGATAGTATCGCAATATAGAAATTTAAATGTGATAAAATTACATAAATTTCAATTATATTAGGAATTTTGCATTTATCAGATTTGCGTAACTCATATAGTTGGTAAATATAACAAAGAAATGCGTCTACGAATAATCATGCATCTGTCTCATATTTCATTCCTATTTTTTTTATTCCTTACTCCGTAATATATATAAATAAATAACTGATGTTAAAAGGAGATTTGATATTAACACACTATAGACATGTAAAACTGATAAAAATAATACAAATTTTCATTAAAAACATTTCTGATTACTAGATGTAAATTACTGATATCTGTTCATAACCATGCCTAGAAATTTCTGGAATTATTTCATGCATCGTTTCCTTATCTCATTCCCTATTTTTATTCGTTTTTCCAAAAAATAAATAAATAAATTATGTGAAATGTGACTTGATAGTGTCTCAATAGAGATATATAAATGTGATAAAATAACATAAATTTCAATTATTTTAGCAATTTTGCTTTTATCAGAAATACATTACTGATATGAGTTGTAGAAACATTACTTGTTATGGTGCAATGACTATTTATGCGTAAATTTCTTGCGTCATCCCTATTTTTAATTTCTCTAAATAAGACGCTTTTAAGCGATACATATTTCACGTGAAATTACTTCATATGGTCTTTCATAAAGAACACAATATCGTTAATGATTTATTCAATAAGTAGATGTAAATTAAAATAAGTCTTATAAAACAATTCGAAAGCCTTTATTGGGTTCTGTCGGTATCTTGCATAATTGCTGGTATAAACAGTCATTGTTATTAGTAAATCTTGATTTTATTTCAGGAGGGAAACCGCCTAAATTAGAATTTTTTTATTTTAATAAAAGTGCTGCCTATATCAAATTATAATGGTCCTTTTAAATATTATAAGAAATATCCTTAAATATATCTCACTCAACAAATCAATCGCCAAATTTACAAAGATAATGCCTTATTCTTTGAATTCCAAACAATCCGTATCATTATTTACAGAATTTATAAAATTCCTTCACGTTTTCCCAACGTAATCCGATATCTACTCATGGAAACTACTTACTTTTACATTCCCAAAAAATGAAACGACAAAACCTTCACTTGAACTGCAAACACCTTCTTCCTAACACTCACCCCAACATCCAGCCATTTAACTTGGAAATAAACAAACCCGCTCTCAATATCACCCATTCCGGTTCATAAATAAGAGATCCCCAGGACATCTATATTGAAGAAAACGTTGCAATAGACTCTGCAAGAACACTGAAAAGTAGTAATTCTTTCATTCGAAAAATAGGAAAGATAGCCTCTTATATATAAAGGCTATCCAGTTTATTTCAGTTCAAAGCGCAGAGAGCGCTGTCTACCTTTCAGTAGAGGAAAAGTGTTCGCTTTGGAATCTTCTTTTCCCCCAGCCAAATCTTTTTGTACAAAAAAGTCCTTCCTCTCCCAAATCTCTCGTCCGGTCTCCAGGACACGCCGTGATCAGCAAATCCCATTTTCGTTGGGTGTCTCTCGGTTCAGAAGGAAGGATCTCGCGAGCCAGGGGTACAGATAGTCTTCTGCCGGACAATTATTTTGTCGAACTATTTATCTTTTTAACTCGGACGTCTCCGGGAAGTAACTCGCGATGTCACTTAAGATATCGAGTTCGCCATCGATTCATCATGCATCGGTTCCTTATTTTCTTCAGACACTTTTTTTTATTTGTTTTTTTATATGTTTCTGCATACGAGATTCTGTTAGGAAATAAATAACTGATGCTAAATGAGATTTGATATTGACCCACTGTAGACATTTAAATATCTAAAATAACACACATTTCCATTAGGAATTTTGTGCTTTCAGATATTACATTATTGATAACTGTTCATAAACCATGCCTAGAAATGTCTTTACGATTATTTCATGCATCGGTTCCTTATTTCATACCTATTTTTCAATTCCTTCTATTAGCTCACACTTTCCTTATATATCTTGCACAAATTTTCAATCGTTCATAAAATACTTTTTATTCTGCCACTCAAGTTCAAAATACATTTTTTGAGCTTGTAGTGGAGAACACTTGATGTTAATGCAGTTTTCCAAATATTAATTCAGTAATTAAATTGAATTAATTAATTTTTTTTTTTTGGTTTTTTTAGATCTATTAATAGATGGCGCCAGATGAGCTTAAAAAAAAGGAATGAATATTATATATTAGGACGTTTTGCAATATAGTGAAAATAAAGAAAAGGAATTGACTTAAATTTTTTTTTTTTATATTACTTGTTATTCTTTTTTATTATAAATGTATAAATATCTGATGTAAAAACTGGGACTTGATAGTATCTCAATATATAAATTTAAATGGTATTAAACAACATAAATTTCTATTACTTTAGGAATTTTGCTTTTATACGCTTTACAGTAATGATGTCAGTCGTAGAAAACTTTACTTGGTATGGTGCATCGATTTTTTCATGCATTGATTCCTTATTTGATTCCAATTTTTAATTCCTCTAAATAAGACACTTTCAGGAGATGAATATTTTACATTAAATGGCACTTCATAGTGTCTTTATGAAGAACATAACAACCTCCTTTAATTTACATCTATTTATTGAATCAAATCATTAAGTCTAATGAAAAAATTAAAACCCTGTATTGTGTTCAATCGGTGTCTGTATAATTGTAAGGTATAATAAGTCATTGTGATCAGTAAATCTCTCCGGTTTATGTGTAGAAGTTTAACATTAAAAAATAAATTTATATTTAAATAAAATTGCGTTCTATATGAAAGTATATATTATTCTATTTAAATATATTCTATTTATTTGATTTCTTATATAAATCTTATCAGAAATAATCCTAAAAAATGTCCTCAACAAATCAATCGCCAAATTTACAAAGATGATGGAAATATTTTTCGAATTCAAAACCATTTCTATCATATTTACAAGATAGCCACAAAAAATACCGTCAAGTTTCAAACATAATCGATATCTTTTCATGCGAAACTACTTACTTTCACATTCCCAAAAATGAAACGAAAACACCATGCAAAAACCAGTACACCTTCTTCCTAGCACTCACCCAACATCCAGCCATTTATCTTGGAAATGAGCAAACCCACTCTCAACATCACCGGTTTATAAATAAGAGACTCAAGGACATCTAAATTTAAAGAAAACGTTGCAATAGACTCTGCAAGAACACTGAAAAGTAGTAATTCTTTCATTCGAAAATAAGAAAGATAGCCTATTAAATGTAAAGGCCCTATCCGAGTTTATTTCAGATCCAGCACACACAGAAGCGCTGTCTACCTTTCAGTAGAGGAAAATGGTTCGCTTTAAAATCTTCTTTTCCTACACCCACATCTTTTTTCAAATCCTTCCTTTCCCAAATCCATTTTCTACCATCCCCTTTCTCATCTGTCTCCCCAGAACACTCCGTGATCGAAAGGCAAGCCTTATTTTCTTTGGGTCTCTCTCTCAATTCAGACGGAAAGATTTCGTGAGCGAGAGGTACAGAGAGTCTTCTGCCGGATAATTATTTTGTCCAACTATTTATCTTTTTAACTCCGGACGTCTCCGGGGAAGCAACTCGCGATAGCACTTAAGTTATCGAGTTCGCCGTCAATTCATCATGCATCGGTTCATTTTATTTTCTTGAGACCTTCTTTTTTATTTGTTTATATGTTTCTGCATACGAGATTCTGTTAGGAAATAAATAACTGATGTTAAATGAGATTTGATATTGACACACTATTAGACATTTAAAAGTGACAAAATGATATAAATTTCCATTAAAAATGTGTGCATATCAGATGTACATTACTGATATCAATTCATAAACCATGTCTAGAAATATCTATACGATTATTCGTAAATCGATTCTTATTTAATTTCAATTTTTTATTTCTTTCTCCATAATAAATACATACTTATGTAAAATGGGACTTGCTGTTGTCTCAATACAGAAATATAAATGTGATAAAACGACATAAATTTCAATTACATTAGAATTTGCTTTTATCAGAATTACATTACTGATATTAGTTATAGAAGCATTACTTGGTATGGTTTATCGATATTCATGCATAGATTCCTTATTTCATTCCTATTTTTAATTTCTCTAAATAAGAAGGCTTGTAAGAGATAAAAAGTTCATGTGAAAATGGCACTTCATATTGTCTTCACAAAGAACAAGAACAGTATCATTTAATTTACATCTACTTACAAAATCGAATCAATAAGCCTCATAAAAACATTCAAACCCATTATCTTGTTCAGTCTGGTATCCTCTATAATTGTAGGGTATACTGGGGATTGAAGCATACTGGGCGTACTTATAAGTCACTTGGCTGAGGTCAAACATATAAAATAAATTTAAGCTTTTTAGTAAAATGTCTATGAAAATTCCATAGTCCTATTTAAATATTATAAGAAATAACCTTAAAAAAGAATACCTCCAACAAATCAATCGCCAAATTTACAAAAGATACAACTTTATCCTTTGAATACCAAAAATTTCGTATCATTATTTAAGAGATAATACAAAATTCCGTCGTTTCCCAGCATAATCAGATATCTATTCATGCAAAAAATGGATCTACCAATAACCCTGCAAAGAATCAATACACCTTCTTCTAACAATTGCCAAACATACAGCCTTTTAACTTGGAAACAAACAAACTCGCTCTCAACCTCGCACATTCGGGTTTTATAAATAAGAGAAATCCCCAAGCAATAAATTCGAAAGCGTTTACGAAAAATAAGACTCTGCAAGAAGTGAACTGCAGTAATTCTTTCATTCGAAAATAGGAAAGATAGCCCTTTAAATGTAAAAGCCTATCCAGGATTTTATTTCAGATCAGCACACAGAGGAAGCTGTCTACCTTTCAGTAGAGGAAGAAGTGTTCGCACAAAGTCTTCTTCCACTTTACCTCTTTTTTTATATAAAAAAATTCCTTCCTTCTCCCAAATCCATTTTCTCCCCTCTGCTCCCTCTGTCTCCCAGGACACGCCGTGATCGAAATCCGTTTTCTTTTCCGGTCTCTCTCTCGGTTCCAGACCGAAAGATTTCGCGACCAGGGGTACAGATAGTCTTCTACCGGATAATTATTTTTGTCGAACTATTTATCTTTTTTTAACTCGGACGTCTGCGGAAGTAACTCGCGATAGCAATCTCTATCAGTTTCGTCGATTCATCATGCATCGGTTCCTTATTTTCTTCGAACTGTTTTTCATTTGTTTATATGTGTCTGTATACGAGATCCTGTTAGGAAATAGATAACTGATGTTAAATGAGATTTGATATTGACACACTATCCAGACATTTAAAAGTGACAAAATAATACAATTTTCCATTTTGAATTTTGGGGTTATAAGATGTGCATTATTGATATAGGTTCATAAACTATGGCTACAAATGTCTTAAGGTATTTTATGCATCGATTCCTTATTTCATTCTTAATTTTATTTCTTTTTCGATATAAATATTTGATGTAAAAACGGGACTGGGTACTATATCAATATAGAAATGTCATTACGATAACTGCATGCATCGGTTCCTTATTTCATTCCGATTTTGTTTGTTAGTCCATAATAAATAAATAAATAACTGATGTAAAATGGGACTAATAGTGTCGGCATATAGAAATTTAAATGGTATAAATACAACATAAATTTTAATTATATTGGAAATTTTGCTTTTATCATAATTACATTACTGATAGGGAGTTGAAGAAACTTTTACTTAGTATGGTGCATCGATTATTCATGCAAAAAGATTTCTTATTTCATTCAATTTTTAATTTCTCTAAATAAGACACTTTTAAGAGACAATTGTTTCATGTGAAATGGCACTTCATAAATAATGTCTCCATAAATAACAAGAGCCGCATTTAATTTTAATCTACTTATTGAATCAAATCATTAAGTCTGATAAAACAATTTTTATTGGGTTCATGCGGTATCCTCTCTATAATTGTGGGTATAATGAGTCATTGGCGATCAGTAAATCTCTCAATTTATTTCAGGACGTGAAACACTATACAATAAATTTATCTTTTAATAAAATTGCGTTCTATATGAAAAATTTAATAGTCCTGTTTAAATCTCATAAGAAATGACCTTAACAATTATGTCCTCAACAAATCAATCGCCAAATTTACGAAGATGATGCATTATTCGTTGAATTCCAAAACATTTCGTATCATTCTTTACAGATTATACAAAATTCCGTCGTTTCAACACACAATAGATATCTATTCAAGTGCGAAACTACTTTTACATTTTCAAAAATGAAACGACAAAAACTCTGCATACACCTCTTCGTAACAATCTACAACTATTCTACAAATTTTTTTTTTGATGCCTTACTGTTTTTCCCCTTCTTCAAGTATATTCAGTTCACATTTAGCTCATTGTCCTTTTAATGGTCCCTTTTTTACATTATCTTGAAAATGGGATTTTAATTATAATCACTCTGTACATATTTTTAATTTGTTCTGAAGTTTTATATCTGAAATGTACTCCTTAGGAAACATAAATTTGAGTTAAGTAAAAATAAATACAACACAAAACAATGAGTTATGAGAATATCATTTCTGTAGTTATTTTTTTCAAATTTAAAATTAAAAATTTTTCCATTATTAACAATAAAACACGAAATCATTACATTTTTTCCAACAACTGGGCTTTTTTTTACCTTGTGATTCCAGACGTAAGAACATGTCTAGTGGTCTGGCTTGTGAATAGTGGTGGTAAACAACAGTGAGACAAACTGAAACAAGAATTGAAACTCGAATGCGCTACAAACTCCCTTCACACTTGTACTTACTGAGGAGGGTTCTTCTCTAAATTTTTTTCGAATTGAGTACGCTTTTTTTGAATGCATTATCTCTCATGCAAACACCACAAATTTATTCCGAAATGTCAAAAAAAAAAAAAAAAAAAAAAAGAGGGAGTAAGGAATGAGACAGTAAAGTGGGAAAAAAATACAAGAAAGAGACACGTTCTAAAAAAAAAAAAAAAGAAAACCGTTAAGCTATTTTCAAAAGAGTGGTATGATATTTCCATTTCTACTAACACAGAAAACGCATGGCAGTAAGGAAACGGATTTCGGGAAATATATTTTATCCCAGGGCTCTGTAGGCCTCTGAGCGTCGCTTATCAAAATGCAATATCTTTTCAGCATTGGCACCGGATAAAAATAAAACACAAAAGATAAAGCGCTACATGAATCTAGTTTTAAAACGTATAAAAACGAAGGGTTTTCGTAAAAATACAAAAATATTAATAATAACAATAAAAAAAAAGATACAACTGAAAAGTGTTTACAAAGCCACTTTCTGACTTGGGGCATGTAGCGTTGGCGGGGAAAAAAGGAAACGATTCCGGAAAGAAAAGTCAATATTGCAGCAGTATTTCTTATTTTATCCTAGATTTTCCAGGTGCAACGTTTGGGAGCGCTCTGACATAGGCGCCAGACCCCCTAGTACATCCCCAATCCCTCCCCATCTCCCTATTCAATCAATATGTTCGAAGATTGAGCCCTAAAATATGAAACAGCAACA
Source organism: Caerostris extrusa (assembly GCA_021605095.1). Lineage (NCBI taxonomy): Eukaryota > Metazoa > Arthropoda > Arachnida > Araneae > Araneidae > Caerostris > Caerostris extrusa. The sequence goes on along the minus strand of BPLR01004486.1, from coordinate 64,823 downwards.
AGTCTAGTAAGAGGAAAAAGAACGTCGTCGCACAATAGCATTTTCGTGTTGCCATTCCGCGTGGAGAAATATTGGCGGACCATTTCGCTTCAGAACAGAAATAAAGAATGCAGTTTTCAAATATGAGAGTTCTATATTGTCTGCTTCAATGTTTTTTGGGAGGGGGATTTCTTTTTATTTCTTATGGGGTAGAGAGAAGAGTTTAGCAAACGAGATTTTGATTGAACATTTCTGTAGACCATAGATATTGTTCTTGCGTACCAAAGAGAATTTCGAATCTCTTTTCTTGGAAGCTTTCGAGGACAATCGCTGTCAAACGTATTTTGGATTGCTAAATAATGAATTGAGTTGATGTATTGAAGATATTTTATTTTTATTTTTATCGAGTGTTATTACTTTCCAATTTATTTTTAAAAAGAAAGAAAATAAAATATTGCGATTTTTCTTAAATTTAAATTATTTTTAAGAAAAAATAATTTTCTCAATCCTTTGCTGTTTTTAAACATGAATCATCGTATTCACTTTTATTGACCACGCACAAACACCACACACAATCAATTAGTCACAAACAATATTTTAACACACTTAAAATAAAAGACAGAAAATTATATTCGTAGCTGGACTCCAGTTCTGAATTGCACTCTTGGCTAAGCGCAGGATACACAAAATATACTTTCCTCTAAGGATGAGAGACTGTAGGCCAGCTAATACGCAGGGTTGAGCTAATTATATTTCTTCTTGTGGCGAGAGACTGCATATCAAACTTTTTTTAACAGGAGCACATGGTTACGCTTTTACTTTCCGCGCTGGTGGGAGTCTCAAAGCCGACAATCCATTTCACCTAAGACTTACTTTACTTTTAGTACCACTGGCTTCAGGGTCGAATACTGGCGGTGTCATGGGTGTTTGTGAGAGATTCGGTTCTGTACTATCGTTTCTGTACTATTCTGGAATATCGTTTCAAAAATTTTACCGTTAGTGATAATAAAACGCATAATAACATCACTTTTTTTTTTTTTCTAAGAAACTAGGCTTTTGATTTACCGTGTTATTCCAGACATTATTTGTCTGGTGGTCTGGCTTGAGAATTCTTGTAAAACAACAGCAAGACAGACTAAAACAAAAGTTGAAAATCGAATGTTTTCACGCTTCTGTACATACACCCCCTTAAACTTAAAGTTACTGAGAAGGAGCTCTCCTCTAAATTTTTTCGAATTGAGTACGCTTTTGGGATGTATTATCTCTCATGCAAAACACCACGAATTTATTCCGAAATGTCAAGTAAAAGAAAAAAAAGTAAGAGAGTTGCTAAAAAAACAAACGTGTAGCTATTTTCGAAAGAGTGGCATAATATTTCCATTTCTACTAACACAGAAAACGTACGGTAGTCAGGAAACCGGATTTCGGGGGAAATATATTTTATACCAGGGCTCTGTATGAATCCTCTGAGCTTGGAGTATCAAAATGCAATATCTTTTCAACATCGGCACCGGATAAAAAATAAAAACACAAAAGATAAAGCGCTACACGAATCTAGTTTTAAATGTATAAAAACGAAGGGTTTTCGTAAAATAACAAAATAATAATAACAACAACAATAAAAAAAAAAGATGCAACTGAAAAGTGTTTACAAAGCCACTTTCTGACTTGGGGCATGTAGCGTTGGCGGGAAAAAAAGGAAACGATTCCGGAAAGAAAAGTCAATATTGCAGCAGTATTTCTTATTTTATTCTAGACTTTCCAGGTGCAACGTTTAGGGAGTGCTCTGACATAGGCGCCTGCCCCTAGTACATACCCAGTGCATCCCTCCTCTGCCTATTCAATCAATATGTTCGAAGATTGAGCCCTAAAATAGGAAACAGCAACAAGTCCAGCAAGGGAAAAAGTCGTCGTCGCACAATAACATTTCGGTGTTGCCATTCTTCGTGGTGAAATATTGGCGGACCATTTCGCTTCCAGAACAGAAATAAAGAATGCAGTTTTCGAATATGATAATTATACATTGTCTGCTCCAATGTTTTTGTGAGTTTTCTTTTTTTATTTCTTATGGGGTAGAGAGGAAAGGTTTAGCAAACGAAATTTTAATTGAACATTGCTGTAGACCACAAATAGTGTTCTTTTGCGTACGACAGAGAATGCTGAAGCTCTTTTCTTAGAAGCTTTCTAGGACAGTCGACGTCGAATGTATTTTGGATTTCTAAATAATGAATTGAGTTGATGTATCAAGGATATTTTTATTTTTTATTTTTTATCGTGTTATTACTTTCCAATTTATTTTAAGAGGCAAAATTTTAAATGTCACGATTCTATTTTTAAATTTATTTTTAGGAAAAAAATGTTTTTTTTCAATATTTCGTCGTTTTAAATCATGAATGAACGTACTCATTTTTATTTACACACGTACAACCACCACACACACTCAATTAGTCACAAACAATATTCAACTCATTTAAAGTAAAAGACAGATAATTAGAGCTTCATGGCTGGATTTCGGTTCTGAGTTGGTACTCTCGGCTAAACGCAGGATGCACAAAATATACCACTCCACTCAGGGTGAGAGACTACAGTCTCTCACCCTGAGTGGAATGCAACTAATGCAGCATGGTTGACTAAATACATGCAAAACTGATGACTATAAACTAATCGTTTCTCAACAGAAGCGCATGGTTGCGTTACTTCCCTTTGACTGACTATTTCTCCAAAAAGGTCTCAGGGGTTGGGCACGCTTTCTGTGTAAATTTGTTTGTTTAATTTGTCGCTCTACGTTCATTTTTGCGCACTATAGCTAATTAGACCGGGACCTACAGTTTTAAGGCATTGTGTAAGAGAAGGTTACGAAAATATTTTAATGTTATATTGCAAGATAATGTGATACAATATTAAAAAAAATACTGTCATTTTGTCCATTTTCAAGTGTTTAAAAGAACAAAAACATTTCTAAAAATCAGAAGAATCAATAATCACTTGTTAGATATATAAAATAAGTCAGTAAATAATTATGTGCTTTACAAATAGTCACTATGAACAGTAGAAATATCGCTATCCAGGAAAATATACAAAATGGCTCATTACATTTTAAATACTGTTGGATACCATTCTGTTTAAAGTAGTCGTTTTTCATTTATCAGGTTGGTAATTTGCTTCTATCAATCTCACAATTCAATAATTAATAATTAATAAACAATAATTCTCAGTAAATAATTAAGAATTTTAAAAAAGTACTTTTACATTGGTTGACCTACAATAGCAATTATCATTCAACTATCACTATATTTATGTATGGATATGTTACTTGATTGTAAAATTACATAAATTAAAAAAGGAAATCTTAACTACGTATTGTAAAAACTTACTTGTTAAGTCTTGGTTCATGTTCAACAAATTATAAAAAAAGAATGAACTCTTAAATCTGACTGAATGAATTTCAAAATGAATGGAGATTTGTAGTTATTGGTGGTTTGCAATGTCTTGGAAGGCAGAAAACTACCCCGTCGTGGAGAAATTATGAAAGTTTCAAACTATGGAGGGGGTGGGGGAAATTTTAATAAAGTTTGGAGTTCTTTTTTATTATGTATTACGAAGGTTTCTACACCCTATTGCAGAATAATTGAACCAATAAACTAATTTCTTTGTTACATCTCAGCCATCAAATTCCAATTTGAGCAGAGTATTAAAATGTCGTTTGTGGCATCAACGCCTTTTAAGATCGATAGCAGGGGGTTTATTCTTGTATTTTGTATGGTTAACCACTGAAAATTATGTAGAGAATTCTAAGAAAATAAAATGTGTTTATTTGCTTGAAAAACACAGTAAATTTGAATTCTGAACTCGTAATCTCAATGATAAAATTGCAATCGAATCTGGGATTATTATTATACTAAAAATTATTATTATTTAAACAATATTTGGCATTTGATTTTCAAGTCATTGACTACTGATATAGCAGAATAGTGGCCAATGCTAAATAAGAGAATTTATTAAATTTAAAGAATATATTTATTATGTATCAACAAATTACAATTAAGATTAAATGGATTTTTTTACATTAATATGAAACTCTGGTAATAATTCTGATAGTAAATGTGCAGTTTATTTCGATTTGAAGTAGTTAGCAATATTTAATCAATTAAAATTTTATCGATCACTTATGGTTAACTTAAATTAAATCATAAATATAATAAATAAGAAGAAAAAAATTGATTCAGAACAAATCATATTTAATTTGCATGGATCTACTGAATGAATCAAACCGATAAATCTTATAAAAAAAGCAAATCAAATCCCCATCAATGGTTCAGTCTCTTACCTGAATAATTGCAGAGTATAATTAATCATTGTGTTCCAGTAAATCTCTTAATTCATTCCTGAGGTGAAAACATTGTAAGAAAAATTTATATTTTGATAAAATTGTGTTCTTTATGTAAATGGAATATTCCTTTCTGAATCTCATGAGAAATATCCTTAAAAAATGCCTCAACAAATAAATCGCCAAATTTATAAAGATAATGCATTATTCCTTGAATTCTGAAACATTTCCTATTATTATTTACAGATAATAAAAGTTCCGTCACGTTTCCCAACATAATCCGATATCTACTCCTACGAAACTGCATTTAAATTCCCCAAAAATTAAACGACAAAAACCCTGCCAAGAGCCAATACACCTTTTTCTAACAATCACTCAATATCCAGCCATTTAACATGGAAACAAACAAACCCGCTATCAACATCACCTATTCCGGCTTATAAATAAAAGAATCCCAGGACATCTAAATTTAAAGAAAACGTTGCAATAGACTCTGCAAGAACACTGAAAAGTAGTAATTCTTTCATTCGAAAATAGGAAAGATAGCCTCTTAAATGTAAAGCTTATCCAGTTTATTTCAGATCAGAACACGCAGAGAGCGCTGTCTACCTTTTCAGTAGAGGAAAAGTGTTCGCTTTAAAGTCTTCTTTTCCACCCACATCTTTTTTTAAAATAAAAAATCCCTCCTTTCCCAAATCCATTTTCTCCCCTCCGCCCTCTCATTTGTCTCCCAGGACACGTCGTGATCGAAAGGCAAATCCCATTTTCTTTGGGTCTCTCTCTTGGTTGAGACGGAAACATTTCGCGAGCCAGGGATACAGATAGTCTTCTGCCGGATAATTATTTTGTCCAACTATTTATCTTTTTTTACTCCGGACGTCTCCGGGAAGCAACTCGCGATAGCACTTAAGTGATCGAGTTCGCCGTCCATTCATCATGCATCGGTTCCTTATTGTCTTCAGACTGTTTTTCATTTTTTTATATGTTTCTGCATACGAGATTCTGTTAGAAATAAATAACTGATGTTAAATGAGATTTGATATTGACACACGTAGACATTTAAAAGTAACAAAATAATACAAATGTCCATTAGGAGTTTTGTACTTATCAGATATACAGTACCGATATCAATTCATAAACCATACCAAGAAATGTCTCTATGATTATTCATGCATCGATTCCATTTTTCATTCCTATTTTTATTCCTTTCTCTATTATAAATTAATGACTGATGTTAATTGGGACTTTATATTTTCTCGATATAGAATGTAAATGTTATAAAACAACATAAATTTCAATTACAATAGGATTTTTCTTTTATCAGAATTGCATTATTGATATTAGTTGTAGAAACATTGCTTGGTATGGTGCCTCGATTATTAATGCAGCGATTCCTTATTTCATTCATATTTTTTATTTCTCCAAATAAGACACTTTTAAGAGATAAGTATTTCGTGTGAAATGGCATTTCATTGAATCAAACCATAAAAACAATTTACACAACAGCATCATTTATTTTACATCCACTTATTGAATCAAACCATTAAGCCTTATAAAACAATTTAAACACTTTATTGGGTTCAGTCGGTATCCTGTATAATTGTAGGGTATAATTTGTCACTGTAATCGTATCAATATTTATAGATAATACAAAATACATCACGTTTCCGAACATAATCCGATATCTATTCATGCGGAACTACTTTTACATTCCCCAAAAAATGAATCGACAAAAGCCCTGCATACACCTTCGTCCTAACAATCACCCAACATCCAACCATTTAACTTGGAAATATACAAACGCGCTCTCAACATCACCCATTCCAGTTTATAAATAAGAGAATTCCAGGACATCTAAATTTAAAGAAAACGTTGCAATAGACTCTGCAAGAACACTGAAAAGTAGTAATTCTTTCATTCGAAAATAGGAAAGATAGCCTCTTAAATGTAAAGTCTACCCAGTTTATTTCAGATCAGCACACAGAGAGCTGTCTACCTTTCCAGTAGAGGAAAATTGTTCGCTTTAAAGTCTTCTTTTTCCCCAGCCACATCATTTTATAAAAAAAAAAACCTTCCTTCTCCAAATCCATTTCCTCCCCTCCGCCCTCTCATCTGTCTCCCAGGACACGTCGTGATCGAAAGGCAGATCTCGTTTTCTTCGGGTCTCTCTCTCGATTCAGACGGAAAGATTTCGCGAACCGAGGGTACAGATCTTCTGCCGGATAATTATTTTTGTCCAACTATTTATCTTTTTAACTCGGACTTCTCCGGGAAGAAATTCGCGATAGCACTTAAGTGATCGAGTTCGCCGTCCATTCATCATGCATCGGTTCCTTATTTTCTTCAGACCTTATTTTCTTTTTTATGTTTTTATATGTTTCTGCATGCGAGTTTCTGTTAGGAAATAAATAACTGATGTTAAATACGATTTGATATTAACACGCTATAGACATTTAAATGGGACAACATAATACAAGTTGCTATTAGGAGTTTTGTGCTTACCAGATGTACATTAGTGATATCTGTTCGTAAACCATGACTACAGATATCTTTATGATTATTTCCTGCATCAATTTCTTATTTCATTCCTTTTTTATTATAAATAAATGTAAAATGGGACTTACTAATGTCTCAATATAGAAACATAAATGTAATAAATAAATAAAATTCCAATTACATTAGTGATTTTTGCTTTTATCAGAACTTTATTACTGATATTAGTTGTAGAAACATTACTGGGTGTGACGCATTGATTATGCATGCATAGATTCCTTATTTTTTCATATTTTTAATTTCCCTAAATAAGACACTTTTAAGAGATAAATATTTCGTGTAAAATGGCACTCCATTCGACAGTATGTTGATGAAGCGACACTTGGCACTTGATGAAGACAATGTGTTGTCTTATAAAGAACACAACAGCGTCATTTAATTTACAACTACTGATTGAATCAAAACATTAAATCTTAAATGATAACTCAAACCCTTTATTGGGTTCACTGGGTACTGTATAATTGAAGGCTATACTTAATCATTGTTGTTCCAGTAAATCTCTTAAATCATTTTTTGAGGCAAAAACATTATAAGATTAATTTATATTTTAATAAAATTGCTGTCTTTATGTAAATTGAATATTCCTTTCTAAATCTCATAAGAAAAAAAAATGCCTCAACAAATCAATCGCCAATATTACAAAGATATAGCATTATTTTTTGAATTTCAAAACATATCGTATCATTATATACAGATAATACAAAATTCCGACAAGTTTTCCCAACATAATCCGATATATATATATATATATATATACACCGATATCTATTCATGTCAAACTACTTACTTTTACATTCCCAAAAAAATGAAACAACAAAAACCCTGCATACACCTTCTTCCCTACAATCACCAAACATCCAGCCATTTAAGTTGGAAATAAACAAACCCGCTCTCAACATCACCTTTTCTGGCTTATAAATAAGAAAATCCCAGGACATCTAAATTTAAAGAAAACGTTGCAATAGACTCTGCATTCTAAAATAGGAAAGATGACTTCTTAAATGTAAAGCCCATCCAGTTTATTTCAGATCAGCACACAGAGAGCGCTGTCTACCTTTCCAGTAGAGGAAAACTGTTCGCTTTAAAGTCTTCTTTTCCCACACCCACATCTTTTTTTTTAAAAAAAAATCCTGCTCTTCCCCAAATCCATTTTCTCCCTCCGCTCTCTCATATGTCTCAAAGGACAAGCCGTGATCGAAAGGCAAATCCTATTTTCTTTGGGTCTCTCTTTCTCAGTTCAGACGGAAAGATTTCGCGAACCGAGGGTACATATAGTCTTCTGCCGGATAATTATTTTGTCCAACTATTTATCTTTTTTAACTCGGACGTCTCCGGGAAGAAACTCGCGATCGCACTTAAATTATCGAGTTCGCCGTCGATGAATGATGCATCGGATCCTTGTTTTTGAAGTCCTTCTTTTTTTTTTTTTGTTTATATGTTTCTGCATACGAGATTCTGTTAGGAAATAAATTGATGTTAAATGAGATTTGATATTGGCACACTATAGAATTTTAAAAGTGACAAAATAAAGTAAGTATTCGTTAGGGATTTTGTCCTTTATGATTTATATTTCAAATTATTTTAGATATATATCTCAAAACATACAGATATCAGTTCATAAACGATGCGTAGAAATGTCTCTACAATTATTCAGGCATGGTTACGTTTTTATTCATTTCTCTAAATAAGAATTTTGTTAAGAAATAAATAAATGATGTAAATTGAGACTTGAAAATGCCTCAATATAGAAATTTAAATGTGATAAAATAAAATAAATTTTAATTGTACTAGGAATTTTGTTTTTATCAAAATTAAGTTACTAATATAAGTTGTAGAAAATTTCTTGGTATTGTTTGTGGATTATTCATGCATCGGTTCCTTATTTAATTCTTATTTCAGTCGTTTCTCCAAAGAAGAATTGATAAGAAATAAATAACTGGTGTAAAATAGGACTTCATATTTAAAGGTAATAAAATAACATAAATTTCTATTATATTAGGAATTTAATTTTTATCAGAATGTCTTTACTGACAACAATTGTAGAAACATTTTTTTGGATGGTTCACCGATTATTTATGCATCGGTTTCTTATTTCAATCCCATTTTCATTTTCTCCATGTAAGAAATTTTAAGAAATAAATATCTCGTATGAAAGGAAACATGAAATTGTCTTAATATATAAATTTAAATGTGTTAAAGTTGCGCAAATATCCATTATATTAGGAATTTCGTTTTTATCAAAATGACCTTGCTGATATCAGTTTTAGAAACTTTTCTTGGCATGGTTCGTCAATTATTCATGCATCGGTACCTTATTTAATTCCTATGTCATTCGTTTCTTCAAAGAAGAATTTTTTAAAAATAAATAAGTGATGTGAAATGGGAATTGATATTTTCTGAATGTAGATATTTAAATGTGATAAATTAACTCAAATTCCCTGTTTATTATGAATTTTGTTTCTATGAAAATTACGTTACTGATATGATTTATAGAAACATTTCTTGGCATTGATCATCGATTATTCATGCATCGATTCCTTATTTTAGTCCAATTTGTATTCGTTTGTCTAATCGATAAATTTTAAGAAATAAATAACTGATGTGAAATGAGACTTGATAGTGTCTCAATATAACAAATTAAATGTTATAAAATAGCACAAATTTCCATTATATTAAGAATTTTAATATTATTAGAATTACATTACTGATATGAGTTGCAGAAGCATTTATTGTTATGGAGCATCGATTATTTACTCATTGGTTCCTTACCTCATTCCTTATTTTATCCGTTTTTCCAGACAAGAATTTTTTAAAAGATAAATAATTGATGTAAAATGAGGCCTATTGACACATTATAGAAATTCCATATTGGAAATTTAATTTTGTCAGAATTGCATTATTGATTACTGACATCAATTGTAGAAACATTTCTTTGCATGGTTCGTTAAATATTCATACATCGGTTCCTTATTTCATTCTTATTTTTATTCGTTCTCCAAACGAGAGTGTTTTTAACTAATAAATATCTGTTGTGAAAATGGGACTTGATATAATCACAATATAAATATTTAAATGTAATTAAATAGTACAATAGCACAATTGCATTCAGAATTTTGTGTTATTAATATATACATTGCTAATATCAGTTGATTAACGTTCGCTAAAAATATTTTACTCCAATAACTAAGCTTGTAAATATTTCTGGAATGTATGACTTGTCACACATTTTTTCTTTCTTTTTATATATTCAACTATTTTTTCATTCACGATTCTATTGTGAAATAAAATTTAATATTGACGCAATATAGACATTTGGTCGTGATATAATAACACAAATTTTCATTATATGTTTAATTTTCCTCATCAGATTTATATTACTAATATTAGTTGACTAAAACCATGCTAAAAATTGTTCCAGTAATTAATTATGAATCTATTCCTTATTCTTTTCCTTTGTATCTTTTTGCATATAAGATGTTCTCACGAAATGTGTAATTGATGTAAAATGAGTTTTTATATTAGCACACTGTCGATTTTTTTAGGTGATAAAATAATATAAATTTCCATTATATTTGGAATCTGTTATCAACTGACGAAACACGCAAAAAAATTGTATAGGCTATTAATTAACTACCCTTCCAGTTTTTAAAAACTTTTTATCATTTTTATTTTACATTATTTTTTTGTAATTTTTTTTATTATCTCTTAGATATTATTTTAGGAAATGTATAAAATGAGATTTGACATTGAAAAAGATAATTTAAATTAAATATACAAATGTTTACTATAACCGATTTTGTGTTCATTAGTAATAAAATCATTATAATAAAAATAATGCTGATAAATAAAGGCATCATATTAATAAATGTTTATGCGATTAATAATGTATTGGTTCATTAAAAAAAGCTTCAATTTTTTATTTTATAATATATATTATGTCACCAAACAATTAAATAAAATAAAATATGATATTGACGCAATTATATTTGATAAAATAAGTCAAATGATCATTATATTTGGGATTTTATTATCGTCAAATATACATTGATGTTACTAGTTCATTAATCATACTGACAAATGTTTATGTGATTAATCATGCATTGGTCCACGATTTTTAAATATATTTTTATAATTTCTTTGTTTTACAACAAATATTCTATTAAGAAATAAGAGACTCATGGCTCAGTGGTACCGTGAGACGCAGGGTGAACATTAGGTCTGCGATTCAATACCCTCGCGCCTTTTTGTAGACACTGTTTCAAAAAACGAGGAGATTCGATGGCGTTTGGGATGCTCGCCATTTGGCCTCGTTCGTCGGACTGCCTGGTGGGAGTTTTCGGGTTTTCTCCCGTACGATACCCAAATGCGGAGTTACTCATTAATGAAATGAGGTAACATTTAAAGGGGATCTTAGGTAGAATTCAAATCAAAGGTAAAATAAATCTACTGCAATGTTTCATTCGTTCAAAATATTAAATACTGTTATTGGTCATCATTATAATCAGTGGCTCAACAGCCCTTACTATTATTGGTAGCCCATGTTATTAATACGCTTTTATCAGCTTCACCTGTATGTTTGTATGTGTGTGTATGTAACTGACTTTTTCCCCTGGAGATCTTTTTCTCCTCATATACACTATTTAAGCTGTAAAGAAACATTTACAGACATCTTTCAGAAAGAAAACAGTTGATTTTTTTTTTAATACGCTATTATATTAGTTTCGCCTGTATGTTTGTTTGCAACTGACACTTTCGGCTCGATTTTGCCCTACTTTAAACGATCAGATTTAATTTAAACGTTGTAGACTTATGAAGGACCAACAACACTAAAATAGTTTGATAAGCTTATTATCTCATCATGATTAAGATCGCCAAGATTAGAGATTGTATTTTAACTTATGAAGAGCAATTTAACTCATGTAGAATGAAAGTATTCAGTAAAGACGTTCAAACCTACGTGGAACAATGGATGACGCGCTGACTACGGATCAGGAGATTCCCTGTTCGAATCCTGGCAGGCTCGACCTATTCGCATTTAGCCTTTGTTTTACTCACAATTACAATTAATTTCACCTCATTTAAATATTATTGTTTAAAAACACTAAAAACATGCTTTTAGAGTTAATCAAACTAAAAGTAAAAAATAAATGAATAGTTTAAAAAAACTAAAAAATCACGCCTTTAGAGTTAATCAAATTAAAAAGTAAAAAATAAATGAATGGTTTAAAAAAATTTTAAAAAACACGCTTTTAGAGTTAATCAAATTAAAAAGTAAAAAATAATTGTTAACATAAGAATAAAATGACTGACGAGAAATTGAATGTCACTGTTCTAAAAGCGTGGGGTGCTTTGTATGACATTTAAAACTAACTCTGCATTTCGGAATGAAACTAGTGAACAATTATAACGATTGATATCGAGCACCCCGCTTTTAGAACAGGGACATTCATTTTCTCGTCAGTCATTTTATTCTTATGTTAACAATTATTTTTTACTTTTTAATTTGATTAACTCTAAAAGAATGTTTTTTAGTGTTTTTAAACTATTAATTTTTATTAACGCATTCAGTACCAGTTAATGTGTACATGGGGGCAATAGAATATTATTTTATTACACCTTAGCTTTCTATGAATAATGCATCATTTTTTCCCCTTTTTATGATTTATGTCGTCATCTTTTTTTTTTTTTCAATATCTGATATTCTGAAAAAAAAAAAAAATAAATGACGTTTGAAATTTTCCATTTATACTTTCAGGAATTAAACATATGGTACCGTTTATTATTAAAGCGTAAGATCAATTTTTTTTTTATTTATATTCTTTATGTCCAAGTTTCAGTTAGAAAACAGGTAAATGAAAAATTATAGTAATTCAAATTTCAATCTATATTTTTTAAAGAGTTAAAAACCAATATTTTCTGTTATTTTAAAAGTATTGTATAATGACAGATTTTTAATTGTTATAAAATTTAACATTAAATTTTCTAATCTGTTGAAGCACACACTTTGACTAAAAGAAAAATTCCTATTTTCTTTTCTCTTTAAGTTCAAATGGAAATGATTATCATGATGGGATATAGATAGTCCTCACCCAGATTTTGACCGAACTTTTTAATGTTTTAATTTTTTAACTTTCCCAGAATTTAACTCACGATCACAATTAAATAATTAAGTTGTGCCAATGTATAACTAATCACTACTAATTATTTTCGTTTTTTATTTATATGTTTATCAGTTTCTATTCTACGTCTGAAATGCAAGGTTAGAACTTATAGATAAATGAATTAACATATTATGCAAATATGGTGCTGGGTCTTTTTGATAATCAAATTAAAATACAGATAAGCCGGGCTTGTGGCTCAGTGGCAACGCGGGCCGCCCTTGAGAATTAGGGCGGATTTTCAATCCACTGGTTGAATTGTTGTAGGCACTGTTTCAAAAAACGGAGAGACTCGATGGCATTTGGGATGTTCTGCATCTTGCCTCGCGAGTCGGACTATCTGGTGTTAGTTTTCTGGATTTTCTCCCATTACAATACGCAAATGCGAATTAGTTCCTCATAATTGTACACTTCCTTCTTTCTTCAGCGTCAAGATGCCAAGTCAGACTTCTACCTACGGGGCTTCATCACAACAGAAACTGCCCCACCCTCTTTTCTCTCTTTCATAAGACCACAAGTATTCGCGGACTTGATCTAGATATTGCTGTCTACTAAGTAGGATAAGAAACAACGAATAAAGATAACAATATCATAATATATATTTAGTAGGTAGTAGGATAGTAGGATTTAATATATATATTGTATAATAATAAGAGATATAATAGCAAGTAATAATATAAGTAGATATTAAATCAAGGATCTTTCGTTATGTTATAAATGTTGCATATCTTTTATCTCCAAATAATCATGCACCGATTTGTTCTTTTTTCGCTCTTTCTTTTATATCAGGAAATCATAGACATGTTAAGGCAGCCAATCGCTTTAAACAGTATCGAAAAATACACGACAAGTGTATATTTTTTATATGTAATAAGAATAAATTAGCTGTATTAAGTTTTTGTTTGCCTTATTAAATAATCATAATGGATAAACTTTAAAAAAAAAATAATTCTATTTTGTTGTAAGCAAAGTGGGACCTGATAGCCGAGTGGCTAGCGCTCTGGCACTCAGTGTCACAGGTTTCGGGTTCTAGTCCGTGAGGTGCCATTGATGTTTGTAGTGGTTCTGGATCCACTTCAAACAGTCGGGGAGCGGTCTAATATAATTGTAGAACTTTGGACGTAGGGCTGAAACCCTTACCCCGCAAATAAAAAACATATCGTGTTTCGAATCTGCCAGTAGACAGACGTTTATGGTCCAACATGGACTACAGTACCAGGAGTTAGTTGGTAGGCAAAAATGTATTTTTATCGATTTTCTTGATATTGATGACTAAAAATATTAGTTTACAAAGATATGTTTATGAAAATAGGCTTCATTATTATGTATTATTGAGAAACAAACACATTAATTTTTTTTAGTGAAATTTTAAAATGGATTCTATTTTTGGCAATAAATGTCTTAGAGAAAAAAAAATTACATAGATTCTATATTCATGTTAGCTAATTATTGACAAATTATTCTAGTTTGTAATAAAAAAAAATTAGCATTATATTATGTAACATAAAAAAAAATCTGATCTATGCTATCCTACATTTTTTTTTTCAATTTTTTTTACTCTAAACGTAAGATTCTATTTATATAGTATTGCTATCAAAAGAAGTAATATCAGATTACCAATAATACTTTGTGAAAAAAATATAGTATAAACGTCTATTGAATCAGGAATTCTGTAAAGGTATATAAATGATATAGTTACTGAATTTCTGACGATAATGTCAGTAAATAATCATGTATCATTATTTTTTGTTTATCAGTTAGGAGAGGAGTAAATGAAATAAAGTATTATTTGATTAAGTAAATTTTTTGTAAGGAGAATAATATATAAAGCTTTAGTTTTATTTTATATGACTGATAAGAACACATAAATTAAAAGGACTAATCAGGAAACTGACAACATGTACTATATACTTTCTTAATACTACAAAATGATGTAATGATCCTTTGATGCATAGCATTAAACAAAACTCGCTAATTATTATACTGCCTTTTATCCCTTTATTCAGTCATGTTGTACGAATAACATGGCGTGTACAAAAGGCATATCCTGTTTCCATTTCAAAAGGGTTTTCTCAGTTCTGATGAAAAAGATAATATCGATAGTCCTTCTCCCAGACAATTATTTTGTGGGACTATTTATCTTTTAACTCAGACATCTCCACCAACTCATGATCCTACTTAAATTATCGAGTTCACCGGCGATTCATCGTGCATAGGTTCATTCTTCTTCTTTCTTTTCTTTTATTATTTTTTTCTTTTTGAATTTTTCTTTATCACTTGTTAATCAACATCCACGATTCTATTAGGAAATAAATGAAGAAAATTAAAAAAAGGTTTCATTTTTTAAATGAAATGTCTTACATGATACAAATAAACACAATGTATTACATGATACAGATAAATACAATGTATTACATGATACAAATAAATACAATATATTATATGATACAAATAAATACAATGTATTATATGATACAAATAAATACAATGTATTGCATGATACAAATAAATACAATGTATTGCATGATACAAATAAATACAATGTATTACACGATACAAATAAATACAATATATTATACGATGCAAATAAATACAATGTATTATACGATGCAAATAAATACAAGTTTACCTCAGATAAACAAAAAATAAAAAAATCAGATGAAGCCGATTTATATAACTAGTCATTAAATACGGAGTTGAAGTTTACTCATGTGATGCCCGTATCGCACTGCGGACAAATAAGTTTGGGAGCCATTGTTATATGTAACGTCACACATATTTACTGAATGTCTCTCGCATCAACATCATCTACGCAGCAGACCCATGGTGGACCATGGCCGTCTGCCTATTGGCAGATTTCGAGACGAGATATGTTTTTCTTTTTTGTGGGGTAGGGTTTTCAGCCTGCGCCCAACGCTCTACAGGCATATTAGACCGGGACTATGGTTTAAATTGGATTCGAACCACTACAAACAACCATAGCATTCTTCATCGTCACGGAGTCAAGTCGGACTTCCACCTACGGGTGCTCCATTACAACAGAAAGCTGCTCCCCTTTACCTTCTTCCATGAGACCACACGTTTTCTTGGACATGGTCTAGATGTTTACTGCCAACCAAGGGGGATAAGAAAAAAAAATGTTATTACATGAATTTACAACTTTTATAATCTAATTCACTTCCAACACTTTCATAAAAATAGAGAATACAATTGTTCGCCTGAAGAGTAATTTTGTTTATTTGTGAGATGATAAATGTTTTCGGCTACAATGTTACTCTGTTATACACTGACAAAAGTCATGGGATAGCAATATGCAAATTTTCAGATGGCAGTAGCATCGCGTAGAACAGGTATAAATGCACAGTGCTTTCGCAAAGCTTTCATTTCTGTTCAAGTTATTCATGTGAGAGGTTTTGACTTGATGATGACCGCACGACGGAATTAACAAACTTTGAACGAGGAATGTCAGTTGGAGCTAGACGCATGGGTCATTCCATTTCGGAAATCGTTAGGGAATTCAACATTCCCAGATCCACTGTGTCAAGAGTGTGCCGAGAGTATGAAATTTCAGGCATAACATCCCACCATGGACAGCGCAGTGGTCGACCGCCTGCACTTAACGACCGAGACCGGCGACGTCTGCAAAAGTCGTAAATTCTAACAGACAAGCAACACTGCGTCAAATAACCGCAGAAATCAATGTGGGACGTACAAGGGACTTGTCTGTTAGAACTGTGCGGAGAAATTTGGCTTTCTTGGTCTATTCCAGCAGAAGACCGACTCGAGTGCATTTACTGACAGAACGGCATCGCTTGCAGCGACTCTCGTGGGCACGTGAGCATATCGGTTGGTCCCTAGATGAATGGAAAACCGTGGCCTGGTCCGATGTGTCACGATTTGAGTTGGTAAGAGCTGATGGTAGGGTTCGAATGTGGCGCAGACCCCACGAAGCCATGGACCCAAACTGTCAGCAAGGCACTGTTCATGCTGGTGGTGGCTCCGTAATGGTGTGGGCTGTTTTCCATGGAATGGACTTGGTGCTCTGGTACGACTGGACCGAACATTGACTGGAAATGCTTACGTTCAGCTACTTGGAGATCACTTGCAGCCATTCATGGACTTCATGTACCCAAACAACGATGGGATTTTTATGGATGACAATGTGCCATGTCACCGGGCCACAACTGTTTGCGATTGGTTTGAAGAACATTCTGGACAATTCCAACGAATGATCTGGCCACCTAGATCAACCGACATGAATCCCATCGAGCATTTATGGGACATCATCGAGAGGTCTGTTCGTGCCCAAAATCCTGCACCATCAACGCTTTCACAATTATGGACGTCTATCGAGACAGCATGGCTCAATATTCCTGCAGAAGACTTCCAGCGACTTGTTGAGTCCATGCCACGTCGAGTTGCTGCACTTCGCCGGGCGAAAAGAGGGCCGACACGATATTAAGAGGTATCCCATGACTTTTTTGTCACTTCAGTGTAAGTTAGAGCTGTAGACGTAACCACTTATTGCTACATATATTTGATTTATTATAATCGATCTGATCATCGGATTGCGTCCTTTTCTTCTAGTGGACATCATTTTCATTATTGTACTGTTGTTTGCCGTTGTCATCTATGTCAGCAATTACGTCATCTGTAATTTTTTTGCTCTTTAACTGCGTTCATCCATTCGCCAATATCTTCTTTAGCAAAATTTCAGAAGAAGGTAACTTTATTACCAGGCTCCACAACGATCCGTTATCACCAACTTCATTTTCATCCATTGGGTGCTCTGGTACTATAATTTTCCACCAGGATTTTGAATAACCTTATCTAATTTCTTTCCATGGTTTCAGAAATTTACATATTTCTAGTTCAGTGCAACTCGATTCAGGCATTCAATAACTCCTTGTCCTTCATCAACACCTTCAACCAACTTCTCAAAGAGCTTTTTTTTCCTTCTAGTTCTCCAGATCGACTGTATCAGGAAATCCCATTTGCAGCAAAAATGTATTTTGAAGATGGTAACTTAAGAAAATATAGGATTTGTTTCTTTTATTATTCCCCTTACAAAATGAGTAAGAGCTGCTCACACTGCTTAAAAGAAAAAAATGTACCAAAATTTTCTGATCGTGTTGAAAAGAAAAGGTCGTAAACATT
The DNA here is from genome assembly GCA_021605095.1 of Caerostris extrusa. NCBI lineage: Eukaryota > Metazoa > Arthropoda > Arachnida > Araneae > Araneidae > Caerostris > Caerostris extrusa. The sequence continues at coordinate 46,649 of BPLR01004486.1, read as the reverse complement.
TTTTTTTTTTATATTCAGTAACTCAGTTAAACGGTGCTCGTATAATCGGGACTATTCTGCATAATTGTTTATTATGCTTGCGACATTTTGTGATAGTTAAAAGGTTGTATAAACCTTTGAAATGATACAGATTAGCCATTTAATCATTGTCACTGCATTTTCTTTTTCATTCTGTATGTATAATTTGTTATGACAGATATTCTCAATTGTTGGATCAATCTTCAAGAAAACGCTCTGATATGCCAAATTCTTAATACGACGCATTTTATGCATATAAAATTTCTTTCATGCAAATAAAAAATAATAGAAAATAGATTTAATAAACCAAAAACTATGATAATTTTTAAAATAATAATATTAATTAATTTCTGATTGATAAAGTTTTTTTAATATAATAAAGTAAATAATTAATAATCCCTATTTTTGCATTAAATGTGATTTTTCTTTCATTTTTACAGTTCCTATCGATCACGCGCCAAAATCAAATATGTCTTTAAAAACACAGAGAGAACTTTACTGATGTATCACGTGAAAAAATCTTTGAACATTTTACTTTGTAGCGCTTTTTACTTACGAAGCGTTTGTCTTTATTTGCATATTAATATAATTGATTAATTTAAACACTCAGTTTATAAAAATCTTCATATTCATATTTATATATTATTAGTTTAAAACTCTTCATATTAATATATTATTATTAGTTTAAAATTCTTCATATTCAAATATTATTAATTTAAAAGTCTGCATATTCACATATTGTCAATATTAAAATCTTCGTATTCATATATCTGTTCTAATGCAGCTGGCATACACTTAGACAGCTTGGGTACTTTTACGCGTATTAGCGGTACCTTGGCGACAGTTGCACCAATAAAAGAGCACACGCCCAACCGCAACTACAGATTTGGCGCCAATCTACACTTAAAATTTTTTTAAGTTCCAAACATTAAAATATATATGAAAAACTTCATTTAAAATCAAAATGCTTTCAAAATATTTTTTATTCTGAATAATAAAGATTGGCGACACTTAAAAGCCGCCAAGTCTATCGCCAAGGTACCGTTAATACGTAAGTACCCAGCTTGGTCTTGATGCCTTAAGGCAAGCGCTGCGCAGACGTTACTTACTTTGCATTCAGGGGGTGGGTGTAACTTGAAGATAAGCCACGGACGTGGAGTTACAATGTCCCCGCAACACTCTACAAGCAATACAGAAATACAGAAAAATACAGAAACATTTATTTACCCAATATTTATTCGCAATAAATTCTTAATTTATTTAAAAAATTGCTTGATATTAGGACTCCGGGACATACGGTTTTAAGTGGATTCCAGAACCACTGCAAACATCCATGGCACCCGCCGGGACCCAAAACTGTGGTACCGAGCGCCAGAGCGCTAGCCACTCGGCCAATCAGGCCCTCGTATTTATATATTGTTAATATAAAAATATGCATATTCATATATTAATGTAAGAGAATTTTATATCTATATATTGTATATTTAAATCAGCATATTCATACATTGCTAATATAAAAATTTATTTATTGCCTTTTGCTTTCACCAGACGATCTGTTTTAGAATCCTTTTACATTATTTAAATATTAGCACATGAAAAAAATTAAAAATAAATATTATGCATTGAAAGCTAGTGACAGAAATTTGAATAAGTCAATAATAATATCTCGTGGAAAAAAATAATACTAATAATAACCACTAAGAAAAGTTGAAAGGACACAACACAGAAATTTACAAAGAACAAAACTCAACTCTCGAAAACTTTACCTATAATTTTATAATAAATATTAAAAAAAACTTTAAACAAAATTTGTTATTTAATTAGTTGTTGTGAAACATTGAATATATTGATAATAGCTGCTAGGAAGTATACTATACAATTTGCAAGCTTGTTCTGTTTAACATGTGCAAATACGGACAAATATTTTCAATCATGAATAAAAACTCAAATCACTTCTACTCTTTGTAACTGCTAAAATTTAAATAAATACAGAAACATTTAATTACCCAATATTTATCTTCACCAATAAATTCTTAATTTATTTTAAAAATTGCTTGATACTTACTTGAATTAATAAATAAATGATAAGTAGCTTTCAAGTGAATGTTTGCTTGTAAGTTACACTGATTATCTCCGAAATGATCTGTACATGTTTATGCATCTCTGATATATTCTTTAAACAAATAAAAAAAGAAATCCATTAATATGCGTTGAATCTGCTGTTTTAAGGCTGTGTTAATAACGTCTATCAAGATGAATGTTTTTCCTATTTTTGTTTTATGTTTTTCCTTCTACTGGCGTCATATCAATGCTGTGTCTGTTATTCAAGGCCATCTGCTTTGTCTAAAATATATTCAAACACTTGTTTCAATACGCATTCAACATTATGATGACATGTTTCGTTACTTTCATTGATGAATATATAAGTAGAAAGTTACATAAGCATTTTTTTTTTTAAGAAATATAACTATTGTAATAAGGGAATTTTACGCTACAGTTAACATATATTAGAGAAAAACGTTTGCAAATAATTATGAATACATGATCCTTCTTTTTTTTCATCTTCAAGAAATAAAATTCATAAAAAATTCTGTTAAGGAATAAATCAATTATAAATAGGAATGGAAAAAAGTGTCATTCCCAAATTTAATTTTTATGAAATAAAATTGTGTGATGTATGATATGTAAAGTGTTTTATAATTACAATGTTATTTTTTTTTTTTTTGTATGTAAGACATATTAGGATTAGTCTTTTTTCAATACTCGACATATTTAGAAGACAATTAGTTAATATTTGAAAGTGATACCGTATACATAGGTAATTTAAAAATTTTAACTAAATTTATATATAAATATATATATGCACAATATAGATAGTAATCATATATCAGAATTCGCAAGCCATAATCTTGCTAGATTTATATTTCCTAATTAAAATATTCAAAAATATACAAAAGCATTTTGGTATAATAAGTCATTTAATTTTAAGGAAACAATCAATTATATTAAAATACCAAGTCAGCCAACGTTTAATTATAATGTCCGTGTATCATTATTTATTTTAAAAAAGCCTAACTATAGAGTTGACTTTTTACATTTGAAAAAAATTAATTTTTTGTCTTTTTTACTAAAAAGATCGTTCGTAAAACGTGTAAAAAGATTTATATAGTTAATTAATTGAAATTTCGGTTTTTTCTTTTTCTTCTTCTTTTTTTTTTTATTAATTCCTGGATTATGTAAATGGAATGAAATTACGTTTCTTTTAAACATGCCTTACAAAAGAAGAAAAAATGAAAGGATTTTTACGAATTCCAGACACATAATCATCTTATCGAAGCTTTTAATCTTTATAACTTTGTTTTTAAACAGCTGCTTGCTCTATCACTTAGTTATTGAGTTTTTGGCAGTTACTAAGAACACCGCTGTATTATTTCTTTATTCACCGATTAATATCTCTGCTTCTATAAGATAATAACACTAAGTAGTAACAAATAAACAAAGGTATTTAAAGTTAGCTTTTATTTTCAAGAGATACATTGTATGTTTTTAACGAAATAAAGTAATTATTTACATTTATTGGAAGAAATGAGAACTTTTGTTTTTCAATTAGTAGCGTTTTCAAATAAATTTTTGTTTAATTAAATGTATTTAGTTTTATTTATCAAAATATAAATTTGTCCTTCATTTAAAAAAAATGTCTATCAGTTGTTAATTTAATCAATGTTAATTATTCCAATTAATTAATTAAGTAAGTAATTGGAATGAGTTAATTTTTAACTATTTAGAGATTGTACACTAAAAAAAAATTATTAAAGCTAATATTGTTAAAAACATTAACTAAAAAAACATTATTGATACAACTAAAAATGTTTTTGTCTAAATTCAAACATTGATATAAGAGAATTAGTAATTACTAGTAATAATAAATTAATGTAGTATTTATTAGTTCATTTGCAATTTAATTTTTTTTTTAACTTGCAATTTCGTGTTTTTATTAGAATATTATTGTAATTATTTAAAAAATATTATTACTTATTGTTTTTGTAAATATAATAATAGCTGTTCAAATTTAATGAATATGTCTTATTTGCTTATTCACTCATAACTGTAAAACTCATAAATAAAACAAGGCAATATCTGTCATATATACGCAAGAATATTATTTTAAAATCAAAGTTCGTTTTTCTTATAATTTAGTTAATTTTTGAATATATGGACGCACACATAATGTATTTTTAATACATTGGTTTTCACTACTTTGGTCATTATAAAATAAATAAATTTCGTAAAGTGTGATAAATCTCACCAGATGGAAAAATGTTCAAGGCAGGCCGCGGGTTGGCCACCCCTGCTATAACACATAAAAAATATATTCAAATATGCAAATAAATGAAATATTTTCTTTTTTAAATATCAAACTACATTTCTGATTTTTTATTTTCATTTATTATTGCCATTCCCATTCTCATTCTCATAACATTCTTAATTACTTAAATTAACTCTACACGAAAAGAAATTAAAGACTTTTACGCTTCGAACGTTTTTGTTTAGTTTTCGTTATGGGTAATTTAAGCTATTTATTACGTACATTTTCGTAAATGTCCCCCAGAATTCTTTGTCTTTCAGTATTGCTCAAGAAGAAAGAATTTGTCACTCGTTCTCTGCAATGTCATGGCATGGAAATAATAGATATGTCCAGAATTTTTGAATTCTTTTCAGTTGTAATTTTTCTCCAATGTGTGTGATTACAACTACATATGGCCATATTCAGGTATTCGAAATATTACATTACAGTTTTCTTCTTTGTTTCTCTTTTATTTGACTACTACTGTGCCCCAAAAAGTAAGACTAATTATTATTTTTCAAAAACTGTTTTATTTATTCTTCAAGATTTATTTCATAGCCTTCAAGAAAAGTAACCCCTTCCGAACACAAGGCACTTATGGCAACTTTTTTCCACTTTTTCCCGGCACGGATGGCCTTCAAAGAGCTCGTCGATTCACGTTGAATCTCTTCATTCTACACAAAACGGTGTCCCAGGTGGTCTTTTGAGTTTAGGGAATAGCCAGAAGTCGAAGGGTGTGAATGCGGTCGTTGTGGAACGTGTGGTTTTCATTTTTGGCGAAAAAGTCACGAAGAATCAATGCAGTGTGACCTGGCAACATTCAGTGTTTTCGGTACCATCGAGATTTGACGCGTTTGAGGCACAAGATGGAATTGACCGATTCTTTGAAATTCCAACATCATCAGCAAGGTCTCTAATTGTAAATCCACGGGTTTCAAGCACCAAATCTTTAATTTTTTGGACGTGAGCTCCGTCGGTTGAGGTGGAGGGTCGACCAGAGGACTCTTCGTCTTCAACGCGTTCTTTATCTTCTTTGAACTGTTCATAATACTTCAAACATTTCTTTTCGATATAGGAATGCTCACCGAATGCCTCTGCAACATTCAATACGTTTCCCCAAACACAATTTAATGCAAGTTATTTGCTCAATCAATTCAGAGTTATCAGTTTTCCACCATCTCACAAAAGCCAAACGTAAAAAAATCGAAAACAATTGAAATTCCATAATTTTAAATTGGTAGGTCTTACTTTTTGGACACAGTAGTATATTAAAGTCTTTCATGAAGAAATAAACAAATTTGGTACATGAAAAAATTATACATGAGACGTATGAATAATAAATTTAATTATCTTTGTGATTACCAAAAATGAAAAAATAAGATAAAAGACACCTCGGTCAATTTTTGTAATTTCTTGTTTATTAATGGAATTAATTTGACCTGGATCAGGAATTTCAGCAAGCTTTGGCAAGAGAAAAAAAATTTAATGTGCATCAACTTTTCAATAAGCAAAATTAATGACATTAATCATGTTGATGTAGGACACGGTCACAACTGATGATAAGAATGCCATTTAAACGCAAATTATATTTTTAAAAAACTGAATTTTTAATTAATGCTCCGAATTTAAATTAGGTTGCGAAGTGTAGTCGTTGTGACAATGATTCACTTTACGTAACTCCTGAACTTGCATGTGAATTATTTTTTCTTTTGAAAAGAAAAAAAAAATATACAGAACTGGCTACCCCTAATATAACGAATTAAAAAAATATATAACAACAATCCTTCCTTAATGTAAGTAGATTTAGTTGTTTGATAAGTAGTTGCGGAACTCAAACTCACAAATTTATCATAACTAATTTTTAAGATTATAATGGAACATTTTAGATTTGTGTAAAAATTAATGAGTTTGGATTTTCAGTTTTAAACTCCTGAATTATAAGATTAAAAATGAATAATAAAAATTAATTCCCAACTTTTTATTATATTGAATAAAACTAAAAAAAATAATAAACAAATAAACAATAAAAAAAATTACTATAAATAACCAATAACTCTTTTTAATGTCTTCAAAAACAGGTGGCGGCTTGATAGCCAGCTGGCTAGGGCTGTGGTCTTTGGTACTACCGGTTTGAATCCTGGTGGTGGCATGGTTGTTTTGAGTGGTTCAAAATCCACATTAAGCTGGAAGTCTCGGTCTAATTAGCACAGAGTGTAGACAAAAAAGGACAATGGGAGTCGAACCAAACCAATAAAAAAGTGAAAGTTGGAGTCAGGCATTGATTTAAAAAATCCGACGACTCCTTCACTAATACAATCAGTAGCAAAGACATTCAAAATCATTATTCTAATTAGATTACTTTTTGTTGCTACTTTTTAGCGATGTTTATACACCGAGACTTATCTTGGATCAACAATGGAAAAGATAAATAATGACTCAAAATTTATTAAAGCATTGTATTATTAAGGAAGAAATAAATCAAATGAATGGCTTACAAAATACAGAAACCTTGTTCTTTAAATATACAATTTTTTATCCTTGTGTACCAGTATTGCAGACGCCTAAACAGTTAATAATCTGATGGAACTATATTTGAACTTGATGGACAATGTACAATTATATATCATAGTTCATTTAGCTTCTGTTGAGACATTTGTGGCCATGAGTTATTTTGTTGAAGTATAGCACTCTGTCTGTTGAGTAATACTGGTCGTTTAGTGAGTAAAGACCCTAATTGTCGACAATAGATATCTTAGGATTATAGTTTGGTTATTCACAAGCAGTTCAAAATAAACCATCCCTTCCATATCCCACTAAATACAATGCAAATTTTTTTACATGATTCCTGTCATTGTGGTGAGAATAGGGTTTTGATTTTGGTTTAGCCATTGTTATTTTGTCGAGTAAAATTTGCATAAAAGTATCAATTTTTTCATTTCTAGTGAATATACACTTCATAAAACAATCAATATCATTTTATTGGTCAAATATTTACTCGTTGCTGACAGTTTGAGCTGTAAACTCATATAGTACCCAAACCCAGTTCGAGTAATTTTCCTATCCTTTTCAGTGTTTGAGTATTGTTTACACGAAGTGGAGTTTGCCAGGTTGTTTCTTACTTTTTATATAGCAGATTCTAGCAGTGCTTTTCATTATCAACCTGCAGTGGGCAAATAATTTCCATGTTATTCAAAAATTAAAATTTCCTTCTCGGAACTTTTTAAATTAATGTTGAACTAGACTTTAATTTATAGATGTTTTGGCTTGCATCTGCAGCATTTCCATGGAGCCTGAGTAAAAACAAAGCATGATGTTTTTACATGATGAAAACAGCATGATGTCATATTTCATCACTTTTCTGGAAAATAAAAATTAAAATATACGTGTAATGACACTCCATTACACATATATTTCCCATTTTTATTTTATATTTATGATGGCGAAAATTATGATATTAATGATGATGGAAAAATATGATGGTAAACTGATGATATTAACATTATTGACATGATATTAAAAAAATGGCATGATATTAACTTTAGAATTAAAAAATAAAAATAATTTACAAAATAAGGGGTATACAAATAAATTTTTTTGCATTTATATCGACTTAAATTTAGTTAATTTTACAATACAGCATTAATTTCTTACTGTTCAACCCATTATTATGTTGTTTAAACAGGCCGATAGCAAAATATTATACTTTAAATATCAGAAGAGGAATCTATCAGATACCTTACTGAATGCCACTTTTTCCAGGGAAATCAGTTTGTGGTCGAAATACTTTCTTCTCATAGGTAACTCTTACAATGCCAAGAGTATTTCGTATTTCTTCTGCTTCCCACTGGCTGGTTTATTTATTTGATACCTCGTATACTTCCTTATCCTGTTCTAGATCCTTGGCTTTATACCAAACACAAGTATACCGAACGAATTTTGCCGAAGAAGAAATGTTTAAACCTTTTCCAGGGGAAAATATAATATTGTTATTGGCATGTTATGCACTCATGGGGCATTGGTATATTATACATTCAATGCATACATAAAACCAGCTAAGTAAAATACATACTTAAATAAAAATTATAAAATTTATTTTTTTTTTTTTTTTGTTTGTTACTTGGATCAGGCTGAAGATAATATTGTATATTTATTATTGTACTGCCAGATTATCTAGTATTGCCAGATCTGAGGATTAAAAAGCTCAAAACCAGAAACAGAACAAATATCAAACATGCCATTTTGCATCGCATAGAAAACAAGACAAACTTACTGTATCACATAAAAATGATTTATTATTTTATATATGAAAATAAAGTAAAATTCTTATTTTAATGTTTCATAGTCTAACGTTATTAAAAACTATTTAATAACGTGTGTCGACTAATTAGCGTGTCGAAACATAGGCCTTAAAATAGGCCTTTCCGCTACTTGTAGTGCAATCTGGCAGTATTTTAGTCAAATGGTTGTTATGAGTCTTGTACTAAGAACCTCACGTAGCCCCACCTATACATTTACGTATTCCTATGTGATTCTAATTCTTATTTATGCTCTCTATCGCCCCCTGCAAGTTTTATGCAACATCCTGTATAACAAGTAATATAAAAAACATTTTTAAAGTCAATTCCTACTTTTTTCCACTCTATTGCAGAAAGTCCTTTATAAATAATTTTCATTCATTTTTTAAGTTCATCTGGCGCCATCTATTGGTAGATACATACAGCTTAAATTTAAAAAAACTAAAATTAATTAATTAAATTTAATTACTGAATTAATATTTGATAAAACTGTGTTGGCGTCCAGTGTCATCCACTAAAGTTCAAAAAATGTATTTGAACTTGAGTGGATGAAAAAAATATTTTATGAACGATTGAAAATTTGAACAAGATATATATAGGGAGAGTGTGAGCTAATCAGAAGGAATTGAAGAATATCATTACGCAGATGATATATCTGCGGTTCAAAAATAAATTCTTACATGAATAATATGTATGCCCATACAAATATAAGATTTTTGATATGCATAGGTTTAGAAATTTTCCATCATAAAAATATATATTTTTTTTAGTGAAAATAAAATTCTTAATGTTATGTAATAGTGATTTAATTAAATATCTTATATATAATCTACAATTAGATGATTGCATGTAAAATAAATGCTACAGCTATGATCACATATACGTATGCAAGACATACGATCAAAAAAAAAAAAAATTTTTCCTTAAAATTGCAATTCTTAAACAAAATTAACAAACTACTGTTGTAATATTTAAAATAGAAATTTTTAAAAAGTTAGCTGATTTTTTGTCACGAGATTTATTTTAATTAAGTAAAGTGCAAGGAATTTTTTAATCCAAGACTTTTAATACTTTTTCTAAATTTATTTTTATTTTATTTAATTCAAAGACACTAAAAAGTTACTTTTCTAAAATTTAAGTCGTCTGCAAGTATTTTAAGAGAAAAAATATGCGCACAATTTTTTTTTAATCAAGTTAAAATCTAAGTGATTGTTTTGATTTAAAATTAAAATAAATAAATCTAACAAAATTTTTTTAACTTTAAATAATTAACAATTTTTAAGACATAAGTGTAATAAACACATACGCAACATGTTAAAAAAAGTATTTGTAGAATAAACAAATGGGCAAAAAGTAGCATGCATGTTATAGCTGTAACTTCACTAAATATTATTTATTTTAATTAATAATTTTATTTTGTAATTTTTTTATACTTTTAAATTATAATTCAAAGAAATTATTTAGTGATTCTTATATTTTTTTGACCACAAACTGGCAACTGAAAAATACGTATAAAACATATATACTTGTATATAATATACACTTTCATATTTGTGAAGTACATATAAAAATACTTTGATATTCCTTCTGTAGTACGTTTAAACTTCTTCTAACTATCGTTGTTTAAAACAACTTCATTTTCATTTGTATTCAGGACAATCCGTTTGAGGCTTTATATTTAAAATTAAGTAATGGAAAATTTATTGAATCTCTATATGAAATGGAAAAAAAGGCATTTAAATGAACTTCTTTAAATGGATCGCTAATTCATAACCATAAAAATGTAAATATAAATATAACTATATTTTTTGCCGTTTTTGTTTTAATGAAATTATTCTCATTTCATTTTGAATCTCTTTTGAAAGATTTATTTTTAACCTCTTTCTGCTTTTAATTTTGAATCTCTTTCTTTTACATTACAATAAATCCCTTTGGATACTTTCTACATAACAGTTTATTATAAATAAAAACAGAAATTTCACGAATTTCTGTTTATCATGTGGGAATATACTTTGCTGGACGAATACACATAGAGTATACCCATGTTCAATAACCCAAGAAATATATGACGTAATAGGTCATAATACAGAAACGGATATCTGCACTATAGGGTTCCGCTTTTGTTTATTTGGCAATTTTTCCTGGTGGGTGTCCGCCAAGTCGTCTTTTTTACTGGTATTACAGCCTTGTACTGGCTTGATCCTCCAACACAACAGCCCTCCATCTGTCTCGCTCCAATGCCAATCTCTTCCAGTTAATCATTTTCAGTTGTCAAAGATCCTCTTCGACACCATCCATCCACCTTTCCTTTGGTCTTGTTGAACAATTTACATAACATAATCGTTTTAATGATGATTCCCATCATCTCTGAGATGCGCATGTCCGAGCCGGACGATTCTTTTGTGATTTGATGTATCTCATAATGTCTATTTTTTAATTAGGTGTTCAATTAAATTGTTAGCTTTCACCAAGTCTCCTCCTAAACAAACAAAATGGCACCTACTGTTTAAAAAATACTCCTATGTTGGCTATTCCATTTGACACGGAAAAAAGACTTGGCGAAATCGGAACACTAAAATGCTGATTATCCACAACTATCCAATTAGATAGCGACAGGAATATAACAACATTTAATAAGTCTAGAACTCTATTATTTTAAAGTTATTAAATTGTGTTTATTTATTTTGTTTTTTGTTTGGTTTCCAATTCAATTGTTCCAATACTACTAGAAGCATTACCCAATTCGGACAGTAAAGTGAGGGTTAAATTAACTTTGTAAACATAGACTAATCCTTAGACACTCTTTTGAGGATATTGAAACAATAAACCTGTTTATATTTTGAAAATCAGACACTTCAAAATGAATTACAAAGCCCGCGACTTGATATGGGTTCATCGTTTAAATTTAGCAACACATATTGCATGTCAGTTTGAGAACACACATGATTAAAATCCCGTGAAAATCAACATTTATATTAAACAAAAGTTTTTTTAAAATGAAAGTTTCTCTCTTTTGCGCGAGGAAATTAATCTTGCTTTTTATTTCATAGCTTCACTTTTTATGAATTCGTATTTTTGGACATGCCACGGACCTTTAAGCAGGACATCATCATGTTCACACATGATAAAAAAATTCAGTTTAAAAATATTTTATTAATAATTTAATATAATTTTGACAATAATTTAATGCATCTTTTTTTTAAATTGAATTTAATTAACTTTATTTGTAGATATTAAAAAACAACTTTTATACTAATATATTCATTACATTTTTAGCAAATAAATAAATAAAAATTATTTATAATATTATATAAGCATATTAGAAAGAATTACACTTTTATTATTAAATAGAGTTTTTTTATTTAAATATATCTAATTTAAGACTCAATAAAAAAACAATAATTCAACTAGTTTCAATTTAGTTTCATTTTCATTGACAAAGATGGATATTTTAACATAAAAATATACATATTTATTCAAATGTATGCATTAATTATTTAATATTAATTATACAAAACTAAAATATTAATTTTACATATTTGAATAATTACATAATATCCGAATGAAGTTAAATAAGAGTACATTATATCATTATTATAGGAATCAGAGTAAAACACTGGAATATGTTTTATCACTGGTTCGTAGAAATGAGTACCATATAAACATTTAATAATTTATGCTTTTATAATTAACACACACTAATGGTTATATATATCTTTATTTCTTTTATGCAAAAGAAATAAATTTTCCATTTCAATTTTAGATAGTTGCAATATGAATAATAAATACCTTCTTTTGAAGGTTTGGTTCAACAATCGTTTCCAATTATATTTTGACACGTGTGATTTATGTGTTAGGTTTTATCCATCCTGATATTAAAATGATTGAAAAATTTCCATGCATCTTTTGCGAAAACTTTTCCAACCGGCCTCAGATATTTTATTCTTTGAATTAAAAAAGAAATTTTTTATTTCATCACAGTGCATCTATCATTTTCGCTTGCTGCTTTTGAATGTTGTGAATTAAAATTGGAAAATAAAAAAAAAAGAAGTGTTGCAAAATAGATGACGTTGAATCTCGTGTATTTCTTGTATTTAAAACGAGAATGATGATTTATAGCATTTTACTGATTTCAATCCGTCTGAAATTTTAGAATTTATTTGCATTTAAATTGAAATTAAAACATATTTCCCTACTACAACATAATCATTAATTAATAATTTACTGGTATTAGAGTCATTTGATTTCCTTGTAAGTCATTTATCACAAAAAGAAGAAACAATTTTTATATCTAAATTATAAACTATTTAATAAATTTTAATCTGAAATTAAACAGCTGTGTAAGATTTTATCACAACTATTTTTTTTATTTATTTTTTTTAGAATTTATAACATTTGAATCAAAAAAAAAAAAATTACAAAATAAATATAACACAATAAATATAATAAATGTAACACAAACATTTAAGTTTGTATGTTGATTTTTGAGATTGACGTGGTTATGGTCAGAGAAGAAGAATTCTTTATAGCTTTAGGAATTCTTTATATCTTTAGGAATTTTTTATATCTTTAGTAATTCTTAATATTTTTAAGAATTTTTTATATCTTTAGGAATTTTTATATCTTTAGGAATACTTTATATCTCTAGGAATTCTTTATATCTTCTTTATAGTTTTTCAAAAACTTAAATATAGATATAAAGCATTCCCAATGTGAAATAAATAAATAATTTTTAAACCTTTTTAACAGTATTAAATTACAAATGAACGAAAAATTTTTTTTTAAAAAAAGAACATAATAAATTAAACCATTTAATATTTTTCTTAAGAATTTTTTTTTTAAAAATGCAATTATTAATATATTTTTCTCAAGTATTTACAAATAACTGTATAATAAAAATAGACTTTTTGAAGTTATTTGACTTTTGAAATTTTTATTTATTACTTATTTTGTTGCTAATTTGTCTGTCACAATTTGTTGTTTTAGTTTATAAAAATAGACAATTTTTTGATTGATCATTTAGAATGTCTAGTTAAACGATAAACTTCTCTGGGTTTATGATAGATTTATATTTAATTTCTACAACTAATTCAATTTACATGTTTTCCATTTTGGCGAATATTAGAATTATGCTTGTAAAAGCACACGAATATTGAGCTAAAATATTACCATCATGAAATAAAGTTTTTTACTCTATTAAATTTTTTTTTCTAATGGAGCTGGCTGACACTTAGACAGCTTGGTCTTGATGCCTTAAGGCAAGCGCTGCACAGACATTACTACCTTTGCATTACCCAGGGGCGCGTGTAACTTGAAGATAAACCACTGACGTGAGTAACAATGCCCCCGCAACGCTCTACGATCATAATAGACCAGGACCTGCGGTTTAAAGTGGATTCCGAACCACTACAAACATCCATGGCACCGCCGGGACGCGAACCCCAAACGTGTGGTACCGAGCGCCAGAACGCTAGTCATTCAGGCCCCATCTCTATTAAAATATAAATGATAAGAATTTACACAGTTTTAGGCTTTTCAGCAGATAAAAAAAAATAGTGCATTTAATAAAAATAATGGGCCTATTGGATATTATATTTTTAAAATTAAAATACAAACCACACATAGACACCACACATAGACAAACCACACATAGACACGTTATTAATTTATTTAAAAAAATTAATTTATTAATTATTTATATTTTTTATTAATTAATAAAAATTATGCATATATATATAATTTCTGTTATGTTATTATTATAATTTTTAAGAAAATAAAAATAAACAATAGAAAAAGTAAATAATTATATCACTATTTCTGACTATTATAAAGTCTAGTAAAAATATATTTTCGTTAAAATATTTGAAGGGAAAAAAAAGAAACTATTTATAATAAATATAAACTAATAATTTATAATATCGAAAAGTATACATTAGCAGTAAAAAAAAAAAAATAGATAAAACGTAAACTATTTAAAATACAAGAAGAATAAATAACACATATTTGGTAGTAAAATTGTCAACTTACTATACATTGAAAAATTATTTGTTTGATGAAATCAGGATTTCAGAATTATTTTATTTGCTTGACAAAATATTGTAATTATATACAAAATATATTTAATTATACATAAAATATTTAATCATACATAAAATATTTAATAATACACGAAATATTTATTTAAGATCTTCCAGATTAAATTAATTCTATTATCTATTAGTAGTTATTTTAAATTAAAAATTTATTTAAAATAAAAAAATGATTCAGACGATAAATTTCGAACGAAAACAAACAGCAAAAAAAATTATCTGACAATCGTCTGACCTGTTGCCAAAAAAAAAAAAATCCGAAACAGAAATAAGGAAATTTAACTACTGATATAAGATGTTAATTATATGAGTCTATATATTAAAAATAATGCTGATCCAATTTTGAAAACGTGACGATTTTTGTTAGATGTCATAATATGTGTCATATATAAAACAACAGATTTGGCCCAGTATATGTTTTTCTTAAAATTTAAAATATCTGGATTTGTTAAATTTTGTGTTAACTTAGAAGTGCACTTTTTTTTTGATAAAAATGCATTAAAAATATCAATATTTTGTAACAATTTTTTATAACAATATCGTTTTGTAAGTAATTTATAACCATGGCAACGTTTAATTATTTGATAAAAAATTAATTCTCCTTTATGTGTATATGTTTTTAAATTCAATTGTTCTAAAATTGAGTATATGTTAATAATAATTTAATGAAAAAAAATAATTAAATGTTTTATAAAAAGGAAAAAAAAATATAGAAGCAAAAATGAGATATTAAATTAATGATTGTTTATAAAAATTTATTACTTCCAATAACGATATAGTTCTTAAATGAATATGAGTAGAGAGGTATTTTTAAGACTTCCATTATTTTCTTCTTAAAATATTAAATTTAAATTATTTTAATTTTAAATCTAATTTTAATTCTGTAATTATAAATAATAATTTATAAGAAATCATTGAAATTTAATCCATTTATTATTAATCTATTAAATTATTTTTCTTTTCTTTCTTTTTTTTTTTTTTTTTTTAACATAAAACCTATAAAACTCCAAAAACCATATAAATAAAAATTTTATGTTTTCGATTATTTAATTAAATTATCCTTGAGAAAATGTATTAATTTATTAATATAAAAACTATTTATTATTTTCATTTGTTGTCTGTTTCTTTACTATAAAATTCTCATAAAGGAAAATTTTATAAAACTTAAATTATGCTTGAAAAAATATACTAAAATAACTTCGCTTTCTAAATCACTTACCTTCAAAAATGTTTAGTTTTTAAGCATTACACGAACAATTTTATATTACTTTTCTGAAAATGTGTGAGCTTTAATAGTAGCTTCGGTTTATGTTTTATTAATAACGTTTACGAAAGCAAATAGGTTTTTTCTAAAAATGAGGAAACTGAAATGAAATAAAATGTTTTAATTTTTAATATTCGCTACATTTCTAAAAATATTCAATTTTATCAGGACTTAATAATCTTCTTGGATTACGTTGGAAATTAAATATGAATAATTTATCACTTAAAATTAATTTTAATATATATATTTAGCGTTCCTATTTTTGAATTTCGAAAAGCATTCGAATACATAAATAAATGCTTTGAAAGAAATATTAAAAGAAAAAATGAAAAACAAATGCAACTAAAAAGATGCTGCAATTTATGTTTCGATAAATATTAATGCATTTCATTTTCTTTTCTGGTTTATTTATAAGCTGCTAACATGTATTCTACACATTGTACAATGTATATCTTATAAAATTAAATAGTTATAAACAGGAATTATTTAGAATCGATTGAATTCATTATAAATTCTTATATACTGTTTCATTTTTAATATCTATTTCAATTAAGAAATAATAAATATTTATGGCAGTTTAAATCATTTATAAAATTTTTGCTTCAAATTTGCAACATAATTCTATGTTAATTCAGGATTTATATATTTCTTTAATGGATATTTAAACACAGCCCAAAAATAATGGAACACATATTAATTATGCAAATAATAAAGTGTATGTTTGTAAGTCATTTAAATATTCTGATAGCAATATTTAATCGTATGTTTTCTTTTGTGTTGTATCTCTTCTGTTAGAAATAATAAATTTGGAAATTATATGTAATTTACTCGACATGGAATATTAAGTCATTTTGAATTTCTTTATTACAGAAATAATAATATACTACATTAATAAATTTATGTCATTAATAATTTAATTGATAGTATTTTAATTTATAAATTAAAATGTTTTTTAAACATTCCTGATTCATTACACAGAATGATAAAATGTTTTACAGTTTGTATAATGCAGTGGTTGGCATTTAAAATATTCGTAAATTCATTTTACAATTTTATTAATATATAAATCGTTGCGTTTTTTCATCCAAAAACCAACTACAGATTATCAATAAATTTGAAGATTAAAAAAAGGAATTGATAATATTAATTTTAACATTTTAATTTATGACAGAGTTAGATCTCCATGCTCATAGAGTGCATGCGTCCCAGGGCTAGATGCAATTAAATCACGTGGCAATAAATCGTTGACACATATCTTCAGAAATCGCTTTGTTAGACGTTGTTCATATTAATTCTAGATGAAATTGTTGACAACATATTTATAATTAAAAATATTTTAAAAATCATATTTTAAGGATTTTTTCATCTATAATAATATCTGTTTTCTTGTTATATGTCTATAACTAACAAATTCAGTTGTTATGCTAAGTCGTAATAAACTTAATTTCTGCTAGCAGCCACTTCTAACTGCTCTACTTTTATAATTTAATATTAGTACATTAGTAGTACATTTGTAGAACATTCAATATACTTTTATAATTGAAGTATTTTTATAATTTAATAAAAATGATAGTGTAAATAGAATGTGTAAATATATTCAAGTATATTATAATTAGTTACAAAATTATCCAAATAATAATATTATTAATATTATTATAGGATAATTTTTAGTCAAAAATTACCTTTTGTTCCTGAAAAATTAGAGCATCTTGGCTACAAGTCAAGCTCATATATTTGAACACTTGGGACAAGACAGGAAAATGAACATGATGAGTAGTTTAAGACAGTCTAAAAGGTACAGAAGTACATGACAACGATTTAAGAGACGGAAACAAAAAGTCAAAAGGTAAATGTCCAAAAAGTTAAATTAAAACTCAATTAAAAAGTGAAAAAAATCCTAATCAGAAAAATATTAAAAAAATCGGACTCAAAAGTACTTGAGTAGCAGTTGGAATAACAATGATAACCCATGAATGATGTAGCCTAAATTCAAGCTACACGTGCCCCCTGGGTAGTGCTAAGTGAATAACAACGGTGCAGCTGTTGCTTATGGCATAAAGATTTAACTGTCTCGGTATTGCCAGCTGCATTAGAACAACAACAATTATAGTTTAGAAACAATAAGCAGCTGTAATAATGACATAAATTTGAATATAATTTTAGGGTTTTTTAGAAGTTGATTCTTTTTATTGAAAATAAACCATTAAATCAAAACTCAATTAAGAAGAGAAAAATTATAAAATAAAAACAATGTCATTTTAATGAAAGACGAAACAAAAAAAAAAAAAATAAAAAATAAAAAAAATCGGAGTCAAAAGTACTGAGTAGCAGCTGGAAGGCAGCAGTGATAACTCAAGAATGATGTCAATGCAAATAAAAACAAAATAATTAAGTAAAGAAATTTAAAAAAACAACCCGAGGGGGTTTGAGAAGATGTGATCATAAGTGAAGGGTTTGAATTTCGAAATTAAAAAAAAATATTGCCAAGATTATAAAAAGTTGGAGATTTTAAGAATAATTATCTTGATATTCTGAAAACTACTGATGTCATCATTTCTGGGAACCATCAGGGATTAGTGAGATTTTTGTATTCTAAATATTGAATGCTATAAATTCATGTCTGTGGTTTAACCCCAAACCGGGCATGGATATGTGATAATAGAAAGCAAGTAGGACATGCATGTTTATAGTTTATTTTTAATAGAGAGAATCCGCATTTAAAAGCACCACAAAAATTTATTTAAAGCATGTCATTATTATGATTGCGTCTTCTTTTTGCGACCTGATGGCCAATTGACTAGCGCTCTGGCCTTAGGCTTTCAACTTCGAATCCTTGCGATGGCATGGCTGTTTGTAGGTGGTTCGAATCCTCGTTAAACTGTAGTTCCAGATAAAATTAACTTAAAGTGTGCACAACATGACCGTAGAGCGCCAAACCAAAACAATTTTTATCATCCTATTTAAGAATGATTTTACAAGAATCAAAATTTGATTGAATTTATGAAATTCTAAACTTCATCACTTTTTGGTAAATTGTTTTGAGCAACTTAGGTAAACAGACCCTTGTGCCATAAAAATCAAAAACAGCCAATCAGATGAATTTTGAAATCAAGCCAAAATTATTCTAAAATAATATTTTTATTTGTCTTACTATTAATACTATTGAAAAAAAAAAAAATTAATACCAGTTTGGTTCAGCCCATATTATTTGTCGTGCCGCCATATTTTAGTAGGTATCATGTCATTAAAATTTTGTAAAATAATTAATGAATAATTATTGATTTTGACGTATTTTACATGAATTTTTATGATTCAAAACCTTTCAACATATTTAGAAACAATTTAAAGTTTTTTTTTCATATAACCTTTACTTAAGCTTTCTAAAATTTAAAAGGCTGTTCCATAGACGCACAACATGGTCAAACCGTAGACCGTATACCAAAATAAAAGTAGAGCAACAAACCAAACAAGCAGAATATTCTTTTTAATAAAACGGGAAAAAATATAAATAAAATAAATAATGATATGACCAATATTTTTTTTATAATTTTTTTTCGTGATTGATATAAAATTTATCTGCATGGTTCTGGATATTAACAAATATGGACACACAATTGCTGTAAAGTATTCAAACGCTACGATCAAAAGCCATCAGCTACCAAAGACGCGTGCTCTTTTACTCCCGTTGTTCTACCGCCGCGACCATTTTACAAGCAATCAAGAAATCCGTTGCCTGCATTCCCCAAATTCATTCCAGTCCGGCCTTCCACCATCCTTCTAACGACTCGCTCTGAATAATCCGGCTGACAACTTGCAAACAAGTTTAAGGCCCCGGACGCTCGTTCAATTACAGAGCAGTTATGGATAATACTTCGCGCGGAGGACTTCATTTTCGAGGATGGCCATTAATATTCGATCAGGGAGTTCGGGAATGTGTTGGCTGACCAGCAAAGCTTTGTCAAATCGATTAGAGTCCTTCGAGTGCTGAATAACAAATGAAAGGATGCTGGACCGGATGGGGTTGATCAGATGAATGGACTGATGCCCGGATTACGTCGTCCGCGAATATTGGAAAAGATGGATTGGTGCCGGACCTCAGGAAACATCTCGGGTAAAGATCAGCTCGATGAATGTCGGTATGAGTAAAATAGTCGTAAGGAAGGGGGAGGGGTGGAATTTGGTATCTTAGTTAAGTACAGGAAACAGGTCCAGGTACAGGTCCAGTTTAAAATACCTTGATGATAGTACTTTTTAAAAGACTTATATACTACTATTACTACTTTTACTACTACTTTATACTTTTACCATTACTTACTATACTATTATTTTTACTACTACTTACTGTGCTACTATGTTTACTACTATTTTATACTTTCACTATTACTTACTGTGCTATTATGTTTACTACTACTACTACTTTTACATAAAATACTACTTTTTTAAGAGCAAATATAACTTGGATGGATGTTTCACTTGATGAAACTTGGTTATTATAAAAGAACATTTTTAATCATGACTATCGGATTTAGCTTTTTTTTTCTGATAAAGCAATCTAAATAAAAAATTAGTTACTGGATAAAAACTAAATTTCCTGGCATAGGCTCAGTTGTTGAAGACATAAACTAACTAATATTTTGCTAAAATTACATATTTATTATTTTGTATAGTTCTTGATAACAGAATAATAAAAATATGAATGAAAAAAAAAAAATTGAAAGCCCTTGCAAAATTTAATTTAACATGCGTGAATATGCTCTTTCCACTGAAATACTTTTAAATTAATAATGAATTACTTTTAATAATACCATCAATCAAATAATCTTTTGAAAATATTGCAATAGTGAATGAACTTGAAATTTGGAATAGTCCACTTTTTTTTTCTCTAAATTATGAAGTAGATATTAGTGCCTATGTTACAAAAAAATATGAATTAGATCCAGTAACTATCTACAGGAGTATATCAATGTATACGGTAGATGTTAACAGTATCTATAATAATATGAAGCTGCTTAACTATAATACTAAACTAACTAACTCCTTCCTACTACAGTCAATGGTGGGCCAAGCCTTCTGGCAGATTCCGAAACAGGAGATGCATTCTTTTTATGAGGTACCGTTGTCAGCCCTACGCAAAGTCATATTAGACCGGGGCCTATGTTTTAAGGTGGGTTTTAAACCACTTAAAAACATCCATGGCGCTTCAAGAACTCGAGCCCGAAACCTGTGACACCGAGTGCCAAAGAGAGAACAAGAACCGATTACGAGAACACAAATGAAATTCAATAGCCCCATGGATTTTAGAATCTATAACAAAAATTGTAATGTACTCATATTATTCTATTAATTTAACTATTATCTACAGTATTCACTAGGTAATCTAATTTATTCAACTAGTAATTTGGGTTCACTTGTCAATACCTAAAAATCCTAATAGAATTTTTCCATGAGAAAAACAATTATTTTATCTCGAGAAAATTTATTTAATGAATCAAATCAAATTAAATTAAATTAATTTAATTTAGAATTAAAAGTAGAGTGAAAATTATTTCCCTAAAGCAAAAAGAAGAAAAAAAATACACATTTCGCAAGTTTAAATTCCCATTTAGAAGAAACTTTTTATGTTGTTTTATTAAACAGGTAAAATATAATTTTTTTGTTTCATCTGTTGCTTTTAATTAACCGATTAATTGTACTATATTACGCTTTTTTTATATTTGTGCCAGCATAACTAATTAATCTTTATCTTTTGCCTTTCCTGGTAAATTATAAAATTTGATTTTTTTTGCATTTTTTTATAGTAATGTGAAATATATCCTGATTCCTGTTTGATTAAGGAACGTATCAATTATATGTATCATCTAATTTATAATAAGCCCAATTATTGAAAGAGAAAATTTTATTATAAATTTTGTTTACAAGATTGTAGATACGAAACACTTGCACATATTTCATAATCGCGAATTAGACTTTTCATTTTTTTAAAGCAGTGTCTGTAACTCACGTCACAATTGGAGAATCGAACTTTAGCCCAGCTCTTTAAGCTCGAATGCATCATTGCTAAACACCAAGTAGACAATAAATAGAAATTATAAAGAGAAAAAAAATGTAAAAATTTCATCTTCAGAGAATGGTTGCATTAATATTTTTTCCATTTTTGATGTTGAATTTATATATTAAATTTACTTTTCGTCATTGAACATAATCATTAATATTTTATACCTAATTAAAAGGGATATTTGATTGCGGAGTGACGGATATATATGTGATGAAGGGAAAAGGATAAGAAGGGAAATAAGATTGCAGAGTGACGAAAGATATGTGATGAAGGAATATGTGATTGCAGAGTGACGAAAGATATGTAAGATTGCAGAGTGACAAAGGATATGTGATTGCGGAGTGACAAAGGATATGTTAGAGTTGCGGAGTGACGAAGGATGTGATGAGGAATATGTGATGAAGCTATATCTGATTTGCGAAGGGACTTTCCTGTATTGACAGTCAGTGTTTGGCGATGTTTTTCAGATTTATTTCTCATACAACACACAAATACTTGCGATTAAGTCAGAAAATCATTTGAAATATAATAGACATTACATAGCTTACATAATATAAGGCTGTGCCAATATCATTTTAGTAAAGTTTACGTTGTGTACTAAGTGAAAACGAAGCCACTAATGTATGAAACATTTTTATTTATACTTTTAAACTTACGCATTGACATTCTTTTTGTGATACTTTAAAATTAATAATCTTTAATTTCCGTACGAAAGTTAATATCGAACATAAATACACAGTTAGTCTTTAAAACTACAAATGCAAAGAGAGTGACAACAGAGTCCTTTAAAATATGCAAACAAATACATTAGCATCCGGACACAAAATCATTTTACCATTCCGAACTTCACGCCATTTTAACAGAAAAGATTTCTCCAGAAAAAAAAAAAAAAAGAACAGGATCTTTTACAAAATTAATACAAACTCTCCGTAACTAAACATATTCAGTTTCAAAAGAAAAGAAAACACTCCACGGAAAGTGGTTTAGGGAAAGAAAGGAAAATAAATAAATAGCAAACAAATCAAAATAATAGTATTGCAGATTTCTTCTTAACCCCACTATACCCCCAACACATTCCACTGCCACTTCACCCAAAGCTTATGCATATGCAAATCCAACTCCAGAGGGACTCAACATGAGCAGGGCAAAAAGAAAACGGAAGAAAGGAATAAAATAGAAATAAGAAAAGTTTTCACTGTTCAACTTCAAACTCATTAGAGGCACAGACTGGAAAAGTTGCTAATGCAATCCTTGCCCATGCCCCCACTGCCAGGATAACTGTGGATGGCTCATGCATTAAACATGGTCCTAACTCGCGGAGTATGTGATATGACCCAAATCGAGTCGTATTTTTGTGAATGAAAACGTTCATTCGTAGTAGAGTTCTCGAGAAGCGGTGTGGCCTACACGAGGCGTTGATTGATTTTTGTTTGAATGGGGCTGTCAGTCACGGAAACGTTTTGTTTCTGCGGCAAATGGGAATTGAGGTGGGTGTTAGGCTTGCAGGAGATTAACTTTTATACTTAAAAATTAAAACATACATAAATTTATCTATGGTAATTAGTGTCTTAAAATTTATTTATTCAAATATATCGCACCCATTTTTCAGGAATGACAGTCCATTGCATTTTTCAAAATGATATAAAAATATTTACAAATAATATACAAAATTATGTGATGAAGGGATATCGTGCAGTGACGAAAGAATAAGGATATGGGGTCTTTTGACTACTGACGAATACGTGAAATATGAAAAAAAAGAATATATGGATTGCGGAACATGTGACAAAAGGATATGTGATGAAAGGAATATATGATTCGGAGTGACGAAGGATATTCGATGGGATTAGAATATGCGTGATGAAGGTACGTGACGAGGATAGCGGAGTGACGAAGGATATTCGATGAGGATTATGTGACGAAGTGATGTATGAGGGAAATCCCTGTATTGATAGTCAGTGTTGACGATGGTTTCCCGGTTTAAATCTCCTGCAACACATGCTAGTAATTAAGTCGAAACTTTATCTTAAAATATAATAGACAGTACATAGTTTTCCAATGTGCTTTAAATTTACGTTGTGTACAAAGTGAAGAACGAAGTAGATGATGTACGAAGTATCTTATTTATAATATTAAATTTACACATTGAATGTGTTTAAAATTAATAACCATTACTTTCCAAAGTTAATATCGAACAGAAATATTCTGCACTACACACGTTAGTCGTTAAACAACAAACGCAAAGAGATGATAACAGGGTCCTTTAAAATATGCAAACAAATACATTAGTATCCAGACACAAAATCATTTTAACATTCCGAACTCCACGCCATTTCACCAGAAAAGATTCCACTCGTAAAAAAAGAAAAAGAAAAGCAGGATCTTTTACAAAATTAATACAAACTCTCCGTAACTAAACAGATTTCAGTTTCAAAAGAAAAGAAAACACTCACACGGAAAGTGGTCGAGGGAAAGAAAGAAAAAAGAAATAAATAAAAGCAAACAAATAAAAATAAAAATATTGCAGACTTCCTAACATACCCCCAATAAACACCTCCAACACATTCCGCAACTTGTCACTTCGCCTGAAGCTCATGCATATGCAAATCAAACTTCAGAGGGACTCAGCGAGCAGGGGAAAAAGAAATAAATAAAGAAAAAATAGAAATAAAAAAAGTTTTCGCTGTTCAACTTCAAACTCATTAGAGACAGACTGAAAAAAAAGTTGCCGGTGCAATCCTTGCCCATGCCCACCCCATTAATTGCAGGATGGCCCATGCATTAAACATGGCCTTAATTCGGGGAGTATGTGATATGAATCAAATCGTGTCGTATTTGTGTGAATGAAGACTTTTCATCTGTAGTAGATTTCTTGAGACGGGGCGTGGCCGACACAGGAGGCGTTGATTGATTTGTGTTTGAATGGGACTGTCAGTCACGGAGACGTTTTGTTTTTTGCAGCAGATGGGATTGAGGTAGGTGTAAGGATTGCACGAGATTCATTTTATAGGTACAAATAAAACATATATAAATTCATGGTAATTAGTGTCTTAAAAATTTATTTATTCAAATATATCGCAGTCATTAAATCAATGATCAGTCCATTTAAAAATATATATATTTACAAAGGGATATTTTTTACAAATAATACAAAAATATAAATAATATACAAAAATTTTATAAATAATGTACAAAAATTATGTGATGAAAGGGTATGTTACTCAGGAGACGAAAGATATGTGATGAAAATATGTGACAAAGAGCTGTGTGACTGCGAAATAACTAAAGATGTGAGATGAGGAATATGTGATGAAGGGATATGGGATTTTGGACTGACAAAGGATATAAGATGACGAATACTGGAAAAGGATATGTGGGACTGCGAAGGACGAAGGATATGTGATTAGGAATATGTGATGAAGGGATATATGATGGCGGAGTGACGAAGGATATCCGATGAGGATTATGTGACGGGGGTATGAGGTGGGAAATCCCTGTATTGATTGTCAGCATTTGATAATAGTTTTAAATTTCCTTAGGACACATGCTTGAAAAAAGTCTGTAATTTATCTTGAATATATGATAACAGTACATAGTTTTTCCAATGCTTTAAATCAACGTAGTGCACAAAGTGTAAAAACGAGGTAGATAATCTACGAAAATCATTTTATTTATTACTTTAAACTTACACATTAAATGTTTGGCGATACTTTAAATTAATAACCATTAATTTCCTTACTAAAGTTAATATCGAACAGAAATATTCTGCCGTGCACCCTAGTCTTTAAAACAACAAACGCAAAGAGAGTGACAACAGAGTTCCTTAAAATATGCAAACAAATACATTAGTATTCAGACACAAAAATCATTTTACCATTCCGAACTCCCCGCCATTTCACCAGAAAAGATTCCACTCGTGAAAAAAAAAAGAAAAAGAAAAGGAAGATCTTTTACAAAATTAATACAAACTCTCCGTAACTAAAGAGATTTCAGTCCGAAAAGGAAAGAAAAGAAAAAAACACTCACACGGAAAGTGGTCGAGGAAAAAGAAAAAAAATAAATAAAATAAATAAAAGCAAACAAATAAAATATTGCAGATTTCCTAACACATACCTCCAACAAATTCCGCCACTGTCACTTCACCCGAAGCTCATGCATATGCAAATCAAACTCCAGAGGACTCAACATGAGCAGGGGGAAAAAAAATAAAGAAAAGAAAGAATAATAGAAAAAAAAAGTTTTCACCAACTTCAAACTCATTAGAGGCACAGACTGGAAAAAGCTGCTGGTGCAATCCTTGCCCATGCCCCACCCTCCCGCCATTAACTGTAGGATGGCTCATGCATTAAACATGATCCTAATTCGCGGAGTATGTGATATGACCCAAATCGTGTCGTATTTTATGAATGAAACGTTCATTCGTAGTAGATTTCTCGAGATGGGGCGTGGCCGACATGAGGCGTTGATTGATTTGTGTTTGAATGGGACTGTCAGTCACGGAAACGTTTTGTTTTTGCAGCAGATGGGGATTGAGGTGGTGTTAGGGCTTGCACGAGATTAACCCTTATACGTAAAATAAAATATATATAAATTCCTATATACTAATTAGTGTCTTAAAATTTATTTATTCAAATATATCACAGCCATTTTAAATCAGGGATGACTGTCCTGCATTTAAAAAAAAATATTTACAAATGATATACAAAAGTTTTACATGCTATAAATGCAGGGTGATGAAGAATATGTGATGAAAATATGTGACAAAAGGACTTTTGGATTGCGAAAGTAACGAAAGATGTGATAATGAGAAATATGTGATAAAGGAATAAAGGATTTGCGAAGTGACGCAGTGACAAAGAATATGTGAGATGACGAATACGTGACGAAAGGATATGTGCTTGACGAGGAAGTGACGAAGGATATGCTATTAGGAATATGATAAAGGAATGTATGATTGCGGAGTGACGAAGGATATTCGATGTGGAATATGTGAAGAAAGGGCATGAGTACGAACATCCCAGTATTGATAATCAGTATTTGACGATAATTTCTCGATTTAATTCTCGTACAACACATGCTTGTAATTAAGTCTGAAATTTATCTTAAAATATAATACATAATACATAGCTTTTCCTATGTCTTCTAAATTTACGTTGTGTACAAAAGTGAAAACGAAGCAGATGATGTACGAAAATTTTTTTTTTTATACTTAAACTGAGACATTACATTTTGCGATACTTTAAGATTAAAAACCATTAATTTCCTTTCCAAATTTAATATCGGGAATAAATCTTCTGCAATACACACGTTAGTCTTTAAAAACAACAAATGCAATGAGAGTGACAACAGAGTCCTTTAAAATATGCAAACAGACACATTAGCATCCAGACACAAAATCATTTTACCATTCCGAAACTCCACGGCATTTCACCAGAAAAGATTCCACTCGTGAAAAAAAAAAAAAAAGAAAAAGAAAAAGAAAAGGAAGATCTTTTACAAAATTAATACAAACTCTCCGTAACTTAACAGATTTCAGTTTCAAAAGAGAAAAGAAAAACACTCATACGGAAAGTGGTCGAGGGAAAGAAAGAAAATAAATAAATAAATAAATAGAAGCAAGCAAATAAAAATAACAACATTGCAGATTTCCAACACAACCACCCCCATCACACCCCCCAACACATTCCGCAACTATCACTTCGCCCCAAAGAATATGCATATGCAAATTCAACACCAGAGGATTCAACTTCAGCAAGGAAAAAGAAAGAAAGAAAGAAAGAAAATATAAAAAAAAAAAAAGAAAAGAAAAAGTATTCACTGTTCGACTTCAAACTCATTAGAGGCACAGACTGGAAAAAGTTGCCACTGCAGTCCTTGCTCATGCCCACCCTCCCACCATTAACTGCAGGATAGCTCATGCATTAAACATGGGCTTTAATTCGCGGAGTATGTGATAGGACCCAAATCGTGTCATATTTTTGTGAATGGAAACGTTCATTCGTAGTAGAGTTCTAGAGAGAGGCCGATACACGAGGCGTTGATTGATTTCTGTTTGAGTGGGAATGTCAGTCACGGAAACGTTTTTGTTTTTGCGGCAGATGGGATTGAGGTGGGTGTCAGGCTTGCACGAGTTAAATTATATACATAGAAATAAAATCGTATATAAATTCATCTATGCTAATTATTGTCTTAAAATTTATTTATTCAAATATATCACAGCTATTTTTAAATCAAGGATGACAGTCCTGCATTTTTTCACAATTGTAGAACTAATTTTTACAAATAATATGCAAAATTTATATATTTATTTGTAAAATATTACATAATTTTACAAATCGTATATACAAAAAAAAAAATATTTTCCATTTTCATCTTGGATATATTTTCAAAAACCTTGGCTAAGTAATAATTAAAAATCTTCCAAGTCCATCGTCTGATGTCAAGTCGTCTGATGAAATGAATCGAATCATAGTTTTTTAAATAAGTCATATATTGAAATACATTTTCTTTAAAAATAACTTATTGAAAAATGGAAACTCATAGTTTTATTGCTACCAAAATATAGTAATTTTAATTGTTTTTTTTTTTAATTTTTAATTTTAGAAGTAAATTAAGATTTCTAGGGCGCCTGATGGTCAAGTGGCTAGCGCTCTTTTTTGGCTCGGTACCACATGTTTCGGATTCGAGTCCCGGCTGTGCCATGGACGTTTGTAGCGGTTTGGAATCCACTTTTAAACCGTAGGTCACCGTCTAATATGAGCGTTGCGGGGGCATTGTTACTGAGCGTCCGTGGCTTATCTTTCAAGTTACACGAGTAACGTCGGTGCAGTCCTTATGGCATAAAAGATCACGGTCTGTTGCCAGCTCATTAGAAAAAAAAATTAAGATTTCTATCACATCTGCATGATTTTAGTTTTTCACAAGAAAACAATAATCATTTTCGTATACCTTGTTGGCTTATAAATTTATTTAAATATATTATTAATTTAATTAATTATTTTTTAAATATATTATTAAATACAGTATTAATTGCATATACTATTAAAAATATGTATCTAGATCAATAACTTAAGCTGTCGAAATATTAAGAATTTATGCTATTTGTGTTTGAAAATTTTATCTAATATTATAAATAATAATATGATGTGTACTAATTTTTAGCTGAAATAAGGAATTACTTACATTTTGTTTCCTGAAAATCTTTAAGAAAGAAATTGATTTTTTAATGAAATATTTAAAATTAAATCCTTTATAATAACTGTTTTGAAATTATATATAGTAAAATTAATTAAATATATATATCGAGTAATAGTTAGAACACGTCTACTGTGAAATTAAGCATACATAACAACATACTTTAAATGAAACACAAACACTTGTTGTAGAAGAATAAACACTTGTTTTCAAGTGTTATATTTTCTAACGTTATGGTTTATCCAGGATGGAATTTTAATTCAAAAATTTAAAATTTAGATACAGATAATTATAAATATATTTTAATTAAATATTTTGATGAGTTACAAGTAATGATATGCAATATATTGAAATTCCAACATGCTCTTTCTATATCCTTAGTAAAGAAGATATTAAATTTTAAGAAATATATAAATTAAAATTATATACAACATAAAAAAAAATATATTTATAATAACGAAAATTCGCATGTATTTTTTTTTAAATCTATGAACGTTTAAAATTAATTTTTAAAATGATGAACTAAAAGAAAACTAAAAACGGCATCAAGTTGTTTTTAATCTATTAATCTATTTCAGAATATTGTAATAAATATTTTATTTTAAAAATTTATTGTTTCACTATTTTGTTAAAAAGTTGAATTTGAAATCCTTTTACTAATAGCATATGCGATAGATAAATAGTAAATATAGTTTGTTGAAAAATATTTTTTGATTTTTGAATAGTTATATTTTTAGAAAGAGGAAAATAATGGAAAACCTTTTCTAAGAAATGAAAAGCATATGCACAACTTTGTATGTAAAATAACTCCAATATAAAACAACGCACGCCAAATGCTTATGGTTAAGCATAAAAGAGCATTTTCTTTTCATGAGATCATTTTTTGCAAGTAGAGGAGTTTTTGTTGTACTACTAGGATATAAAACGTTACTCTTTTCTTTAAGGAAAAAGTTTAGGTCGTAAAGAGAGATCTTTTTGTTCTTTTGTCTGAGATTTATTTTAGATTTAGAAGAAAAGTAAACATTTTGTTTTCTATCTTAGGATCTTTTACTTTTATTTTCTTCGAAAAACAATTAAATTTGTTTAACGGAAAAAACACTTCTTTGGTTAACGTAAATTCTAAAATACCGAATATATACGGGTTTATTCTGAATTTATGGAACACACTTTTAGGATTTATGGAGCACAGGATAACGAACGTGTGTAATGTTGTAACCAGGTGAAGCTGGGTTGTAACTGGATGTGTTTGAATTAAGACTTGAGACACTGGTTGGAGAACTCACAATTATATTGACACACTCACAAACACCACACGCATACAATTAACGAGAGACAATATGTGAACTTAAAGACATATAGATTAATGCAAGGATTCCACTTCTCTGAGCCGAAAATAAGATACTCAAGTACACGCGGGATGCGCAAAATATATTTCTCTCCGGAGGGAAACTTGCAGGCCTACTATTACGAAATATACTTACAAATTAAACTTCACGAAATATACTTCCTCTTCCGTCTGTTGCCAACAACTAGGCAGGGCTGCGTGGAACAAAAATTTCCCTGGGTGAGAGATTATAAATTACACTTTATCAACAAAAGAGCGAGATTACGTACTTCCTCTCGGGATGAGAGTCTCGTGGCTTACTGACAATTTCTGAATGCCACAAAGAGCACGCTTGCAGTGAGCAGCAGGAAGCATGATTACACGTCTTTTTTTTTTTTTTTGTAATGTATGGACGCCAGTGAGGCGTTAAGGCACAAAAAATAAACTAACATGAAAGATAATACTTTTTCACTTACATAATTAATCCATATGATTCTTTAAAGACATGATTATAATAATGGTTCCGCCACATCCCCTTCTTGTAATACAATGCGCTGTGAAACGATTGGCATACATTTTCAAAATAGGTGGCTTGAATTTCAGATATTTCTCGCCAACAGATATTCAATGGGTTCAGAGAGCTTCGAGTTGTCTGCACAGAAAGTATTCGTTAAATTCGGTGGTCGGGTAGCCAATCCATTTTCCATCCAAAACTCTCATCCAAGTAATTGCGTACATTTGTGCTGAAATCCCAGTCCATTTCGAACAGCCGGTGAAATACAGATTTACTGCCTGAAACTGTGTTCAACTGACTCCGTTTACAGCTGTTAAAGACTTTATGTAAGAACCAAGAATGTTCGTGACAACTCTGTTTTCAGTAATCAGTTAATACTGTAGGTTGTCTCAAGCTAAGTTCTTATCTTTTCTGAAAGGGGATAACCAGATTGATTAACAAATTCATTTTTGTAGTCGGAAATTTTATTTTTTTTGTCTATTGCTCATTTTTTTTTTTGTGTAGCTACCAACTGTTTTTTGGCCGATTGTTCCAATTTCTTTGTGTTGTCACCAATTTTTATTCAGCAAATTTCTCAATTTATTTGTGTAGTCACCATTTTTTTGCCGATTGGTCAATTTCTGTACGTAAGCACCAATTTTTTGATCAATTACTCGGTTTCGTTATGTAATTGCCAAATATATTGAACGATTGCTTAATCTCTTTTTGTAGTCATCAAATTGTTTTTACCGATAACTTAATTTCTTTTACGTAGTCCTCAAATAATTTTGACCGATTGCTCAGTTTCTTTATGTAATCACCAAATGTTTTTTGACTGACCGTTCACATTCTTTATACAGTCTTTCTTTATTAATCTTTAAATTATATTTTGATCAACTGCTCAATTTCTCTGTGTAGTCACCAAATTTTATTTGGCCGGTTGCTCAATTTCTTTGTATTTTCACCAAATATATTTTCACTGATTGTTCAATTTATTTACGTAGTCACCTGATTTTTTTTTTTTTTTACTTTCCATTACCAATATGACGATTCTTTCAGTCTGCAAATATATTTGTACAGAAAAAGGCGTTATGTTTATAGTGCAGGAAATAAATTATACAATTTAAATACTAAATAATTATATAAATAATTAATTCACTAAATACAAGGTGACCCAACGGTCATGGGGCACACTTTGAAGGCGTAGTACAGATTATTAAAACATACATTTTTTCTACATTAATGTGTGGTCGGACGGGAAGCATTGAGGAACGAATTCGCTTTAAACAAATGTCGCGCAACAACTAGGCACAATGCGCCAACTGATATCCGTCACATGACGATTTTTTCTTGTAACACCGAAGCTCACTTCATTTTTCTCTACTCAGTGTTTGCAACGGTGTTTTACTTTATGAGACTCTAATAGAGGAACTCGTGGATCGACTATTCAAATGAGATTCAAATTGATTTAATGAAGGAACTTGTTGCTCGACTATCCAAATGAGATTTCAGTTGACTTAATGGATGAACTCTTTGCTCGACTGTCCAAATGTTTGTCATCTTTGGAACTGATTGCCAATCACTCCTTCTCTGCTAACCAACATGTATTACTGTGTGTGGTAGCAATTTTGAGTGTTTATTATAAACATTGAATCAAAGAAACACTTTGCCATGTTGAAGTAAATCAATAATGTTTTTCCTTTCAAGTCTCATTTATTGCGTTCGTGCCTCAAAGTGTCACTTTCGATCCTACATTCCTATACAAATAATGAATGTTTTAGTAAACTGTTCGACCCTTCAAAGTTTGTCCCAGGACCGTTGAATCACTCTACATAAAAAATTGTTTAAATATTTAAATAAACAATTCGAATTTTTACTTTTAATGATCAAAATCAAGGAGTTTCAGTCTAACATTAATTAGAAATCAAAAAACGAATTTACAGCATTTTTCCAACAGAAATAGAGAATAGAAGTTTTATTTGAATTTTTTTTTGTGGCGCCAGCTCAGAGATAAGTTGATAAATGTAGCAACCCGAAATTCTTGTACTGTTTAAATTTACTTCACTTACAATCGCCACCCGTTACTTGGTGAAAAGATGTTTTGTACGACAACGGCCCCTATTCTACGATTCTACCAAAGAATCAATGGATTCAGTGAGAATAAATTGCAACTTTAACTGTAGTAATTTTAAAGTTAAAATAAAGATAGAAATACAAACGCAATTCTTGTTCTATATAAATCTTGTTTCATATATATGGGGAGATTTTGCTGTATATGAAACTACCACAAAAATATGACTAACTTTATTAATAATTCCTGAAAATGGCACTTCCGACCCTACATTCTTATAGTAATAATGTATGTTTTAGTAAGCTTTAAAATTTGTCCCATGACGATTGAAATACTCTGTATAAGCAATGTGTTTACGTATTTACAGAAACAATTCGAATTTTTTACTTTTAATGTACAAAATCTACGGTCTTCAGTCTAACATTAATTAGAAATCGAAAAGAAGAATTTATATCAGAAATAGCAACAATAGAGATTCAATTATCCGTAAAGTATATTAAAAACAAAATTTAACTATTTCCAGTTTTTTGTTAATGTTCACTCAGTACAGCAATTAGGTGATGCACCCTTTTTTGATTGGGTGAGATAGATTTGGAGTGTGTTCTTTTCTTTTCTTTAAAAGAATACTTTTAAATAGATTAAATTTAGAAACGACTCATTGCGATTTTCTTAAAAGAAATTCCTTAGCTTAACACAAAGACATTAATACAAGTCACTTTGTTTTCATTTTTAATCATTTATCTCCCAAAAGATTTGAAGGTTAATTTGATAACATTTTTCAGCTTGTGTTCTAAAAGCAGATTGAAAATTCGATCAACATCAAAGAAAAGAACACAGTAGAAAAAAATGGCAGGAATAGAGAATTTTTTTTTAATCATATCTCAAAGCTTTAATTTCTTTCTCGTTCTGCAACATTTCTTTGCACTTTTCTGCTTCTTTTACTACAACTACTCACTCATTTATATTTTTTTCCTTTTTTCAACTTCTTTTATTTTTCTTTTTCTACTTTTTCTATATATATATATATATATATATATATATATATATACGGGGTTTTTTTTTTAAATTCTACTTTTGATATTAGCACGGGGCAACTCGTACGCGATAGCATGTGAAAAATAAAGTACTGTTCTCTGAGAAAATTTTTCCCTACGGGGAAAAATATAAAGGGAAAAAATATATCCAGTTGAATTACGAGCAAAAACTGTAAAGTCGCCAAGCCGAACAAATTTTTGCTCAACGGTGCATAGCAATGAAGAAATGTGGAGTAAAAAAAAAGATAATACTAAAAATATAAAAATGCATAAAAGCAACAAACTTTACTTCACTATTTTCTCTACTGATGGATTTATTTCTTTTTATTTTCTGCATTTGATATTTATTTATTTTTGAACAACAGCAATTTTTATTTTTAAGTCATACAAGCTCAGCTCAGTATTTTTATTTAAATTTCTTTGTAGAAAATATTTGCATTTTCTTCAAAAGGATTAAAAAAATATTCTGTTTTTTACCGAGCGAATAAACCATGCACAAAAAAAAAAATAAAAGAGGGTAGGGGGTGTTAAATTTTAAATAAGATACTGTGTTATCTGCTGCTCCCTCAACTTTAAAACTATTTCAGCAGTCTAGCGCAAAATGAGCTCCAAACGTGAGCGAAATGCATAAACTCCCTTCATTCAATATTCCGGCACTTATTCGCAGACCTCTAAACAGATAAAAGACTGCAGAGCAAGTGAAGTGAAATATGCAACGCTATCCCTGTTATAAACCTGTGTAATTTATTTATATTTACGTTCAAAGTGTTTGGATAGTTGGTTTTTAGCTGTTGTACTGTAATACCGTCAATGTGCTTTTGAATAAATGAGATAAATATTACAGTATTTAGCCTTTTTTATTCAAGCTTGAAATTTGATAAGTAGAAAATTGAATTTAATAATGGTATCTTTATGTATTTATATTTATCCAGACAGAAGGTTTAAATCATAGATGTAAATTTATAAAATGTTGAAAGAGAAAATGGCCTATGTATTGGCTTTTTTTAATGATACGCTTATAAAAATAAGCAATATTTAAATATAAACAAATTAAATAACATTATATATATATATATATACAATTTCTGCATGCATATATGCATGTATACAATTTCTGTTTTTATGTATATACAAATTTCTGACAAATAGGCATCAACTATTAACGCCTGAATTTTACATCCAAAGTGTTAATTCCGCAGACTACTACTTATAGACGGCAGAGTCTCATAGACTGCAATGTAAATATTTTTATAATTGAAAATCATTTTAGACTTTACAGCTTGCTAATAACCAGTCATGGAAGTTATTACTCCTAATCTCTCGGAATTCATCTTTGGCGCTGTATTGCGACTTTTTATGTAAAGAAAGATGAAAAACGCAACCATAAAAGTTAATTTTTGTAATGCAGCTGTCTTAGAATTTCGGCAGTCTAGCGCAGAATGAGCTCCAAACGTGAGCGAAATGCGTAAACTCCCTTCATTCAATATTCCTGTACTTATTCGCAGACCTCTAAACAGATAAAAGGACTGCAGAGCAAGGGAAGTAAAATATGCAATCCTGTCCCTGTGCTAAACCTGTGTAATTATATTTATATTTACGTTCAAACTGTTTTTATAGTTGGTTTTTAGCTGTTGCACTGTTTTAACATCAATGAGCTTTTGAATAAATGAGATAAATATTACGATGTTTAGCTTTTTTATTCCAGCGTGAAATTTGATAAGTACAAAATTGAATTTAATAATGGTATCTGTATATGTTTATATTTATTAAGACAGAAGGTTTAAATCATAGATGCCAATGGATAAAATGCTGAAAGAGAAAATGTTAATAGTTTATGTATTTGCTTTTCTGAATAATATGCTTGTAAACATAAGGAGTTTTTAAGTAAATATAAATAAATTATGTATGTGTTTGATTTTCTGCATGGTGACGAGAAGAAATTTTAGCAAGCTTATCTAAATCATATTAATATTTAACTATTAAATTCCTGAAGGATTGGTGATTGAATATATTTTCCTTGAATTTATATTCTGAATTTTATAATGACCATTTTTTTTTTTTTTACCATTTATTATGATTTTTCATAGGGACATTATAATTTCAAAATTCTCGGTCTATATTATTAGAACTATAAAGGAAAATATATAAAATAACTATAAAGGCAAATGTATAAAATAACTATAAAGGCAAATGTATAAAATTCTGAGAGAGAAAAATGATTAGCCTGTGTATTGGTTTTTCTAAATGATATGTTTCTAAATATAAGCAATTTTTAGGTAAATATAAGCAAATTATGTATTTGTTTGATTTTCTGAAATGACTGGAACAGTGGTTCTCAAAATTTTTATAATCGGGGCTCATTTAAAAATCTTTAAAATATAATCAAAGTCTTTAAATTTTTATTGTATTTGTGTCTGAAAGTGTCACTTCCGACCCTGCATTCCTATAAAAATATTGTATGTTTTAATAAACTTTACCCCCTTCAATGTTTGTCCCATTACGATTGAATGCACCTGTGTAAACAATGTGTTTACGTATTTACAGAAACAATTTTAATTTTTACATTTAATGATAAAAATCAATGGTTTTTATACAAACATTAATTAGAAATCGAAAAAAAAAATTACATCAGAAATAGCAAGAATAGAGATTCAATTATCCGTAAAGTATTAAAAACAAAATTTAATTATTTCCAGTTTTTTCTTAATGTTCGCTCAATAGAGCAATTAGGGTGACGCGCCCCTTTTTTGATTAGGTGAGATAGATTTGGAGTGTAAAGAAAGATTCTTTTTCTTGAAAGAATACTTTTAAATAGATTAAATTTCGCAACGACTCATTGCAATTTTCTTAAAAGAAATTCCTTAGCCTAACACAAAGACATTAATATAAGTCACTTAGTTTTCATTTTTAATCATTTATCTCCAAAAAAAGATCTGAAGGTTAATTTGATAACATTTTTCAGCTTGTGTTCTAAAAGCAGATTGGAAATTCGATCAACATCAAAGAAAAGAACTCAGCAGAAAAGAAAATGGAGGGAATAGCGAATTTTTTTAATCATATCTCCAAAGCTTTAATTTCTTTCTCGTTCTGCAACATTTCTTTTTGCACTTTTCTGCTTCTTTTACTACAACTACTCACTCATTTATGTTTTTTTCCTACTTCTTCAACTTCTTTTTTTATTTTTCTACTCTTTCTACTGTATATATGTATATGTATATATATATATATAATATATATACGGGTTTTTTTTCTTTTAAATTCTACTTTTGATATTAGCACGGGGCAACCTCGTACGCGATAGCACGTGAAAATAAAGTACTGTTCTCTGAGAAAAGTTTCCCTACGGGGAAAATATATAAAGGAAAAAAACAAATATTCGGTTGAAGTACGAGCAAAAACTGTAAAGTCGCCAAGGCGGAACAAATTTTTGCTCAACGGTGCATAGCAATGAAGAAATGTGGAGTAAAAAAAGAAAGATAAATACTAAAAATATAAAATGCATAAAAACAACAAACTTTACTTCACTATTTCTCTACTGATGGATTTATTTCTTTTATTTTCTCTATTTTTATATTTATTTATTTATTTTTTTGAACAAGAGCAATCTTTATTTTTAAGTCATACAAGCTCAGTTTCAGTATTTTTATTTAAATTGCTCTGCAGAAAATATTTGCGTTTTCTTCAAAAGTATTAAAAATATTCTGTTTTTTACCGAGCGAATAAACTATGCACAAAAAAAAAATGAATAAATAAAAAGAGGGTAGGGGGTGTTAAATTTTAAATAAGATACTGTGTTATCTACTGCTCCCTCAACTTTAAAACTATTTTAGCAGTCTAGCACAAAATGAGCTCCAAACGTGAGCGAAATGCGTAAACTCCCTTCATTCAATATTCCGGTACTTATTCGCAGACCTCTAAACAGATAAAAGGACTGCAGAGCAAGGGAAGTAAAATATGCAACGCTGTTCCTCAATAATGTGTGCTACGCCTGTGTAATTTATTTATATTTACGTTGAAACTGTTTAGAAAGTTGGTTTTTAGCTGTTGTACTGTATTATCATCAATGACCTTTTGAATAAATGAGATAAGTATTACACTATTAAACTTTTTATTCAAGCTTGAAATTTGATATGTAGTAAATTGAATTTAATAAAGGTATCTGTATATATTTATATATATCGAGATAGAAGGTTTAAATCAAAGATGCAAATGGATAAAATGTTGAGAGAGACAATGAAGTAGTTTATGTATTGGCTTTTCTGAATGTTAGGGCTTGCAAACATATATAAAAAAATATACATTGCTTATGTGTTTGATTTTCTGCAGTGTGACTGGAACAGAGGTTCTCAAACTTTTTGAAATCGGGCTTATTTAAAACTTACAAATAATTGTAGGCGATTTTATATTCAAAATTAAATTAATGGTGGAACTCGTTTCTCGACTAAATGTTTCAAATGTTTAGCATCTTTGGAACTGTTCGCGAATC
This sequence comes from Caerostris extrusa, assembly GCA_021605095.1. NCBI lineage: Eukaryota > Metazoa > Arthropoda > Arachnida > Araneae > Araneidae > Caerostris > Caerostris extrusa. Next base: position 7,981 of record BPLR01004486.1, on the reverse strand, counting down.
ACTCCTTCTGTGCTATGAAGCATATATTACTGTGGATGGCAGCAATTTTAAGCGTTTATTGTAAACATTGAATCAAAGAAGCACTTTGTAAGGTTGTAAATATATTATGTGGTCCTTTAAAGTCTCATTTATTGTAATCATGCTCGAAAGTGTCAATACCTTATAAAGGAATCATACAGCTTACTTAAATATATAATCATCCTTAGTAAGCTGTAAGATTCCTCAAATTGTGTCCCATGATTGTTGAATCACCCGGTATAAGGAATGTGTTTACGTATTTACAGACACAATTCGAATTTTTGCATTTAATGATAAAAAATCAGTCTAAAATTAATTAGAAATCGAAAAAAAGAATTTACAGTAATTTTGTAATAGAAATAGAAACAATAGAAATTCAATTATCCGTAAAGTATTAAAAACAAAATTTAATTATTTCCAGTGTTTTTGTTAATGTTCACTCAATAGAGCAATTAGGGTGATGCACCACTTTCTTGATTGGGTGAGATGGATTTGGAGTGTCAAAAAAAGTGATATTTCTTCAAAGAATACTTTTAAATAGATTAAATTTCGAAACGACTCATTGCGATTTTCTTTAAAAAAAAATCCTTAGCATAACACAAAGACATTAATGCAAGTCACTTAGTTTTCATTTTTAATCATTTATCTCCCAAAAATATCTGAAGGTTAATTTGATAACATTTTTCAGCTTGTGTCCTAAAAGCAGATTGAAAACTCGATCAACATCAAAGAAAAGAACGAAGTAAAAAAAAAAAAAAGCCTGGAATAGCGAATTTTTTTAAATCAAATCTCAAAGCTTTAATTTCTTTCTCGTTCTGCAACATTTCTTTTCACTTTTCTTCTTCTTCTACTACAAATACTCATTCATTTTTTTTATTTTTTTTCCTACTTCTATTTCTTCTATTTTTCTACTCTTTCTACTTTATATATACACGTGTTTTTTTTTTAATTCTACTTTTGATATTATCCCGAGGCGACTCGTGCGCAATAGCATGTAAAAATAAAGTACTGTTCTTTCTGAGAAAATTTTCCCTACGGGAAAATATATAAAAGAGAAAAAAATATTCGGTTGAAGTACGAGCAAAAACTGTAAAGTCGCCAAGGCGAAACAAATTTTTGCTCAACGGTGCATAGCAATGAAGAAATGTGGAGCAAAAAAGAAAGATAAATACTAAAAATATAAAAATGCATAAAAACAACAAACTTTACTTCACTATTTCTCTACTGATGGATTTATTTCTTTTATTTTCTCTATTTTATATTTATTTATTTGTTTTTTTGAACAACAGCAATCTTTATTTTTAAGTCATACAAGCACAGTTCAGTATTTTTATTTAAATTTCTTTGTAGAAAATATTCGCATTTTCTTCAAAGTATTAAAAAAATATTCGGTTTTTACCGCGCGAATAAACCATGCACAAAAAAAAAAAAAAAAAAATAGGATAGGAGGTGTTACATTTTAAATAAGATACTGTGTTTTATCTGCTGCTCCCTCAACTTTAAAACTATTTTAGCAGTGTAGCGCGTAAAATGAGCTCCAAACGTGAGTGAAATGTGTAAAATCCCTTCATTCAATATTCCGGCACTTATTCGCAGACCTCTAAACAGATAATAAGACTGCAGAGCAAGTGAAGTGAAATATGCAACGCTATCCCTGTGATAAACCTGTGTAATTTATTTATATTTATGTTCAAAGTGTTTGGATAGTTTGTTTTTAGCTGTTGTACTGTAATACCGTCAATGAGCTTTTGAATAAATGAGATAAATATTACAGTATTTAGTCTTTTTTATTCAAGCTTGAAATATGCTAAGTAGAAAATTGAATTCAATAATGGTATCTGTATGTATTTATATTTATCCAGACAGAAAGTTTAAATCATAGATGTAAATTTATAAAATGTTGAAAGAGAAAATGGCCTATGTATTGGCTTTTTTTTTTATGATACGCTTATAAACATAAGCAATATTGAAATATAAACAAATTAAATAACATTATATATATATATATATATATATATATACTGCATGTATGCATATATGCATGTATACAATTTCTGTTTTTATCTATATACAAATTTCTGACAAATAGGCATCAACTATTAACGCCTGAATTTTACATCCAAGGTGTTAATTCCCCATACTACTACTTATAGACGGCAGAGTCTCATAGGACTGCAATGTAAATATTTTTATAATTGAAAATCACTTTAGACTCTACAGCTTGCTAATAACCAGTCATGGAAGTTATCACTCCTAGTCTCTCGGAATTCATCTTTGGCGCAATATTTGGCGCTGTATGGCGACTTTTTATGTAAAGAATGATGAAAAACGGCAACCATAAAAGTTATTTTTTTGTAATGTAGCTGTCTTAGAATTTCGGCAGTTTAGCGCAGAATGAGCTCCAAACGTGTGCGAAATGCGTAAACTCCCTTCATTCAATATTCCGGCACTCATTCGCAGACCTCTAAACACATAAAAGGACTGCAGCGCAAGCGAAGTAAAATATGCAACAGCTAAACCTGTGTAATTTATTTATATTTACGTTCAAAGTGTTTGAGAGTTGGTTTTTAGCTGTTGTACTGTAATACCGTCAATGAGTTTTTGAATAAATGATATAAATATTACAGTATTTAAACTTTTTTATTCAAGCTTGAAATTTGCAAAGTAGAAAATTGAATTTAATAATGGTATCTGAATACATTTATAAATATCGAGACAGAAGGTTTAAATCATGGATGTAAATGGATAAAATGTTGAGAGAAAAAAATGAAGTAGTCTGTGGTCTTTTAGATTGTAGTCTGTATTGGATGTATTAGCTTTTCTGAATAATATGCTTGTAAACATAAGCAATCTTGAAGTAAATATAAACAATATATATATATGTGTTTGATTTTCTGCATGGTGATTGGGACAGTAGTTCTCAAATTTTTTGGGGGTCTCCGATTGGGTTCTTTTAAAAACTGCAAATAATTATAGGCGATTGCATATATATACTTATATATATATATATATATATATGTGTGTGTGTATACAATTTCTTTTACATATATAATATTAAATATTTAATTAAAATTTGATATTTACTTGTAGTTAAGGGTTAATTCAAAAAATTGCACCATTTCTACTTAACATATGATTTATTATATTTTAAAATAATGACTATTTTATAGATAGTAAAATAATTAATTTTACTGTATATAACACACTTACTTATGTTTTAAAAAAGTTATTTTTGCTTTAATAAAAACAGAATTTTTTATGGAATTAATAATACTGTTATTAACATAAAATTTTATACATTTTACTATCGTCATTTTCTAATAAAGTATGAAATAATTGCATATATTATAATAGTTACTATTTATTAAACACACTTTTTACATCCTTATTTTTAGATAAATAAAAACCAACTAACAAACTAACTTGCTAATATAATTATTTTCTCAGAAACCAATTTAAAAAAAGTATTAGTTAATATTATCACATATTTTAGATCATCAAAAATACCCTATCTCTATATAAATATCCTTTAACTATCTACTTAACAATAAAAAAAAATATATCTTTTTTTTTTTTTTCTCACGTGCAAAACATTGATCGAATAACAAAAGAAATTATTATAGCTCTGAAAAACTACGATAATTGGATTATTATTTACAATCCAATTATCTTGTTGCTTCGGGAATTTGGTAAAATTGTATTGTTTCCTTTTTTTTTTTAGCATATGTTCCAATTAATTATAACGCAAATAGAACAAAATCTGATCTGGTTGCAAAGCAAACCAGCTGTAAATTCCTTCATGGACTAATCACAAAGATTCAGATTATTTCTCTGAATTTTCTTCTTTGGTTAAATAATTTGTGTAGTAAAATTTTCTTCTTTATTAGAATAATTACTATAATTTAAAAAATAAAACATTTTTGCATAGATTTACATGCAAGAAATGTAATTCTTGATCAAAATTCAATTATAAATTTCTACAATTTTAAATGCAAAAGGGAATTGAATTTGAAATGCAATTCTCTAATTTTTTTTTTAAATAGAAAATAGCATTTCAAATTCAGTTCGCTGCTATTTGCAATTATTTAATAAATAATTGCAAATCGCAGTATATTTTATTGTATTAAACATTTGCTTTACTTAAAAGTGGCAATTTTTGTGATTCTTTCACAACAAGTTATGTACTGAAAATATTTTACTAAAAATTGACTTGTATTATTGTTGAGTTTATTTACGCTTCTAATAAGACGTTTTCTGTAGTTCGTGGCCTTTCAATTAATTGAAAATAATATTTTCTTCAAAATGAGTACCTTCATGCATTGCATTCATCGATATACGAAACAAGTAATATAAAAAAAAAAAAAATTTTAATCAATTCCTACATTTTTTTTTTCAGTATATTGCAGAAAGTCCTTTATAAATAATTTTCATTCATTTTTCTAAATTTATCTGGCGCCATCTATTGGTAGATATATGCAACTTAAATCTAAAAAAAACTAAAATTAATTAATTAAATTTAATGAATGAATTAATATTTGAAAAAACAGTATTAACATCCAGTGTCCTCCACTACAAATTAAAAAAATATGTATTTGAACTTGAGTGGATGAATAAAACGTATTTTAATAGCGATTGAAAATTTGAACAAGATATATATAAGGAGAGTGTGAGTTATTAGAATGTATTGAAAAAAAGACGATTCGGTGTTTATTAGGATAGTTAGTTTATTATGGTTTATTAGTAACGTCTGACCTATATTTAATCATATCACCTTGTGAGTATTTTCCAAACAAATGTGGAGCAGTTAAATTCCAGCGTTCTTCCGAAAGCATTGAGACTCATCCTAAGTGTTCGGCAACGACGGATGGAAACTCAATGAGTCTACTCATGGAAGGAGGGGAATGGGAGCAGTTTCTGTTGTGATGGAGCACCGGTTGGTAGTTGTCTGCACCGGTAAACCATATATATATATGGTTTCGAGTCGCCGAAACCGTACCACAGGTTTCAGATTCGAATCCTGGTGGTGGTATGGATGTTTGTGCGTGTTTCGGAATCCACTTTAAGCTGTAGGTCCCGGTCTAATTAGCACAAAGTGTGCAAAAAATGACTGTAGAACGACAAACCAAACAAAACTGAGTCGCTGAAGAAGGGAGGGCAGTTCCTTCCGAGAGAACTTTTAAAGGAAACTACACCACATTTGCGTATCGTTTGAGAGGAAAGCCGGAAAAAATCCCATCAGATAGTCTAACTAACGAGGCTAGATGCTAAACAACCCAAACACCATCGAATCCATTGACGTTTTTGCAACAGTGTCTACAACAATTCCTCCTGCGAATAAAACATCCGCCTTAATGCTCCACAGAGGCGCGAGTCTGGCAACAATAACACTAAAATCAGCTACATCTTGTAGTTTACCATTTGCAGCACATTAAACCCAAAGAAAGAAAAACCTTGTCATAAAACTTTTCCACTTTCGAAAATTTTAATTTTTAATCTTATGACCGAGAAACCAGTTTATTATGATAGCACAATTATTTGATTATTAAAAAAAAAAAAGGAAGAAATGTTTAAGCAATTTTCGCACATTTTGAATTCCCATTTCTTTTCTTCTTCTTCAGATAGCTTTCGTATTCAACGTACAGAAATAAAGTAATATTTACTCCACTAAACGTGATCGGTTTTTCTTATAAGGCCTCGTAAAAAACTCTTTTATTTATTATTTTTCTTTTTCTTTAAGTCTTTCATAGGTTCTAATCATCATAACCTCAAAGCAGAAACGTCTAGACCCTATGATTGCTTTCTATGCGAACGGAGAAATAAATGTTTCTAGCATCTTGAAATCGTAACATTTTTTCAAGTATATTTCGGATTATCTTAAAAATCTTTCCTAAGGGAATTTTATTATGCAAATAATTGCTATGAAATTTTTATATAATCTACATTATTTATTTAGTATATTTACTGCTTACATTATATGATGGAGGATTGTAAGCATGCATGTGCTAAAGAAAGTTATAATTTGTGCATACATAACTATGCATATTAAAATAAATGCATTTCAGAAGAAAAAATTACTTTTTCATGTTACCTGACATGATGTGATTTTAAATGATAAAAAAAAAAAAACAAAAATATATATATATATATAGTATTTTTCTTTAAATAAAATAGCTAAATGTTGTCTTTACAAAATACGAAACTATATTTTTTTAAATAAACGTAAATAAAATATATTCCATACTTAAATAGATGTATGGTTTATTGAAATAAAATATGAACAAAATGCACTAAATTTAAAGCTGTGTATATGTTACTTACTCTACATGATTAAAAAAAAATAAAATGGCTAAAAATTGAATCTTACGTAATACATAAATATATTTTTTTAAATAAACGTTACATAAAATACATTCCATATTTAAATAAACTTATACTTTATTTAATTTATATTTTTTTGCGGTGAATAATTCCCTTAAGTAATGCATAACTATATTTTTAATAAACGTTATATAAATTATATGTAAATAAATGTATGCTTTATTATAAAATATAACTAAAATGCACTAAATGTAACGCCATATGCATGTTTACTGCGAATGATTAAAAACAAATAAAATGGCTAAAAGTTGTCTTTTTACGTAATTCGTAGCTATATTTTTTAAATAAACTATATTTCATATTTAAATAAATGTATGTTTTATTTAAGTAAAATATAACCAAAGTCTACTAAATGTAAAACAGTGTACATGTTACTGCGCATGATTAAAAAAAAAATGGCTTAAATTTGTCTCTTACTTATTTAGTAGCTATATTTTTTTAAAATATACGTTATCTAAAATATATTCCATATTTAAATAAATGTATGTTTTATTTAAATAAAATATAACTAAAACTAATGCACTAAATGCAAAACCGCGTGCATGTGCTCATGATTAAAAAAAGTGGCTAAAAGATGTCTCTTACGTAATTCGTAATTATTTTTAAATAAACGTTATATAAATTATATTCCGTATTTAAATAAATGTATGCTTTATTTAAATAAAATATAACCGAAATGCACTAAATGTATATGCGTGTACCTGTTACTTGTGCATGATTTAATAAATTAAATGGCTAAAAGTTTTCACTCACTTTTAAATTAACTATATAAATGTATTTTAGATAAATTTTATTTTAACGTGTTTCATATTTAAATTAAATTATGCTATATTTAAAAAATTAAAAGAATAGCAAAAGAATTTTTTATATATACTTATAAATTTTAAAGTGGAAATTTACAAAAAATTACAGCGTATATTCTTGGTAAAAATAAATAAATAAATTTAAATCACGTTAGTATAAAAAAGTTTGTAAATTACATTTACAGAGTTTCATGATTTTTTTTTTTTAAAGTTTGATATCAAATGAAAACATTTTCCTAGTTATTAAAAATAATTTCTTAAATCTTGTTAAATCTATTCTTAGAATTTTAACGATATTTATGCATTTTGAATGGAAAATGAATTTCGAAAAGTAAAACGTATATTTTAGAAAAAAAAAAAAATACACTTAGTTCATGGAAATATAAAGTTACAAATATATATTTTCATGACTTTTTAAAAAGATTTCATTACGAAAAATAGAATTTTTAAAAGAAGAATTTATTTAATAATATTCATAAATTTTAAAATGGAAGTGTTACGAAAAGCAAAATATATATTTCTTGATTAAAAATTTTCATTTAATTCCCATAAATATTTAAAAAAAAACTATAAATGACACATACACATTTTCTGAATTTATAGAGATTTGATTAAAAGGAATAAAAAATTAAAATTTTTTGTAGCGTAACCATGCTTCCTCCTACTTATTGGGTGGCCTGAGGTCAATTGGTTCCCTATCTGGTCTTCAGTACCTCAGGTTTCGGGTCGAATCCTGGCGGTGGCATGGTTACTCGGTATCCCACACGCAGCAATACGTAACT
>BPLR01004485.1:0-110412 GCA_021605095.1 Caerostris extrusa | reverse complement strand
TTTCATTTCATCACAATTCTATTTTTAATAAAAGCACCAACATCAATTCTTCTCTAGATAAATAACAAAGAGCCATCTCTCTCCAAAAATTGTATTCGTGAAGCCAGCGATAACGAAAAACGGCGCATTTAATTAGTAAAAATGAAATCACCACGAGCGCAAATGAGACGAAACGGCAGCTGCATCTGAAAGTAACGTTTGCTTTTACAATCGAATAATCAATGTCGACACAACAGGACAGAAATAGAAATTAACATTGTGATAATCTCATCAATTATGAAGCGAGCGAGGCGATGCATCTGCTGTGTATGTAATCTCTTGGAGCAGCAAGACAGGGAGCTCTCTATACATTGTTGTTATTAAACAGAACGGAGTTAGCTTAGATTAGTCAATTAAAAAGGAAGATGCGACGAGCATTGTGTAATGAGGATTTTTGCATCATCAATTTTAAACACGATTCTTTTCTGACTGAGATTTTCATCAAAAGGCAATTTGCGATAATAAAAGGAGGCTTAAAGCGAGATTTTTACGGTTCACTTTAGAATGCAGACATAACAGGTTGCTTCCGATTTCGCTCAAAGGGGTCGTCGGCATATTGAGTGCGCGTTAAATACCGATCTTCTAGGCAACGATATAAAATGTTCTATTTAGTTCAAATGCTATCAGATTTTCTAAACATATTCCCATTATTAAAAATTTTTTTTTTTTTAAATTTTTCTAAAAAATTTTCATTATTTCAAAATTTTTACAGTAATTCAATGTTTTCTTTTTGATTAATTAGAATTGAATGCATAATTATATTAATAAAATATATTGATTTTAAATAAAAGTTGATATGCATGTGTTTTTATAAAAACGATATGAATATGTTTTTAAATCTATATTATTTTTAATATGTCACAAATGATTTGTGAACCCTACAAGTTTATTTTTGGTATGACAACGGGACAAACTAATATTGATAATTTAATTGTAATGGTATATTTTAACTTAAAAACATGACATGGTATATTTCTATTTCTCATTTTTAAAAAATTGGATGTCTATTAAGTGTATTAATGAAATACATTTTTAAATAAAAGAAATTATCTTATTTGATATTTATGTGTGTTTTTTTAAATATATGAATATGTTTTTAAATCTATATTATCTTTAATATCTTATAAATATTTGTGAGTTCTACAAGTTTATTTTTGTATGACAACGGGGCAAACTAATACTGATAATGGCATATTTTAACTTAAAAAATAACACGGTATATTTCTATTACGAAAGATTTTTTTTTTTTTCTTTTTCTTTCTAATGCAGCTGGCAAACACCTATTACGAAAGATGGCCGAAGTTATATCTATAATTGTAGAAATTTAAACTACCGTTTAGTTCATATTGCAAAATGTTAATTGTTTTTAATCTTTTTTTATTGAATAAAATATTTAAATCATATCAAATTATTTTTCTTCACTTATTGTCTTTAAATGTTTAACATGCTATTAAGACAATTAACATCAAAATATTTATAAGCCTTTATTATTATTATTTTTTTTAATTTCATGCATATCATATTTAAACATAATTTTAAAGAGAAAAAAAACAATTACAGCGATGCTACAATTGCGTAAATATAGGTAAAAATATGATCAAAATAGCATGCATAATTGACAATAGAAGTTGTACGCAACACAATTCATATATTGTCAGATCATTTTTTTTTTTCCCGTTCTTTTTCTCTGGATATTCTATCCGTGCTTTCTTTCATATAACGCACGTCTGCATTTACGGATAAAGCGTAACATAAAAATCGAAAATTAACATAGTTTTTTTTCTTCGAAAAGCACTTGTAATCCGATTACACTACGCAAGCCTACCATTAACACAACCATCAGAAGAAGGAAAGATGTGCTTAACTACCATGACTTAACGGCAACCGTAGCGGGGCTTCCGTTTTCATATTCTCATTAGATTCGACAGATTTATATACCTTCAAAGAGATACGGTGATAAGCTGTTTGATTCGCACGAACGATTCGGGAACTTTCTATTTTATTCGTTCGTATTCCTAGTTCGGATCTGCGTAGGTAATTATCGAGATGCAGTTCCATTATGAACGCAAACCACTACAATGGTGTGCTGTTACACCATTGACATGAGCCGCCGTAATTGCTTTATTATTATAGTTGTTGTAGTTTTTTATCTGTTTTAAGCTTGCAGAGAAAGCGTAAATGGTACTTTTAGCGTTTCCCGTTACGTGAAACGTTCAGATAAGATGGGTTAGATTACAAGCTCATGTTAGGATTGATCGGTTATCATGCTTGTGTTTGAAATTGTATGAAAAATTCAAGCGTTGTAGTAGGAGTTATTAATAGGAACGTTCGTAGTCATTATTATGGATTAATAATGGTACTAAATCCTAAGTCATCCAACTGTTTTAGATTGGTGATTAGAATAATTTTGAAGGAACGTTCGCACATAATAATTGGGTGATAATGTGGTAATAATTATCGACTTAAAGAGGTGTAAAAAGTTTTACTATCACATAATCTATGTCCTTTCCCCCTTTCTTTTCCTTTTAATGTGGTTGTAGCTTAACAATCGATTTTAAATGTAATCACGTATTTTTTCCCCCTTCCATTTCATGATTTGATTGATCTCAAAGTTATTAAGATTTATAGGCTGATAATAAAATGTTCGTCTGATTTCGTAATATATCGTTTTTGTCTGTTATCTTGAATCGTAAAAGAAAGAAAAAAATTCGCAGTCATTATTATTATTTTGGTTTAATAATGGTATTAAATCTAAGTTATATAAACTGCATTAAATTGGTGATTAGAATAATTTTTTTAAAATTTATTTTTCAAACTAAATATTCAATACATAAATTTTTGTTCAAGATCTGAATCAAACAATTAAAAAGCCTTTATTTGATATTTCTTCATAAAATAACAATAAATCTTTATAATAAATAATCTTTAGCATCAAGTATGCTATTTTTATGAAATAATGGTATTAAATCTAAGTCATACAACAGCATTAGATTGGTGATTAGAATAATTTTAAAAATTAACTTTTCAAATTAAATATTCAATACGTAAATTATTCAAGATCTGATTCAAACAATTAGTCTTTTAATTAAAGCAAATTAAGCCTTTGAATTTTCTTCATACTAATTATAATTTAATAATAAATCTTTAACATCAATTATGCTATCTTTATGAAGTAATGGTATTAAATCCTAAGTCATACAACTGCATTAGATTGGTGATTAGAATAATATTCAATACATAAATTATTCATCTGAATTATACAATTGAAGCCTTTATTTGAATTTTCGTCATAATATTCATCATAATTTAACAATAAATCTTTTAGCATCAAGTATGCAATTTGTTCAAATGGCAGACAAGTGTTAGCATAATTAATGCTGCGGTTTTCCAAAATTTCCATATTATATAGATGTGCTATAAATGTTTCATGGAATTCTTCTGTTCTGTTTGTTAGAAGTTCTACGAAGTCTTTCGTGTAAAAACCACATGGACTGGTATTTGCAAAATGTATTACAACATCTTTCTCACAATAATCATCAGATAAGAGTGTAATTCAGTCAGTGCACCGATAACCCACACCTGTTGCAGTTTTCACGAAGGCGAAAAGGGATAATACTTTCTACAAACATCCAGGCGATGCCCGATAATAGAGACTTCTCATGATCGAGGGAAATGACCCATCTGCCAATGCTTTTCAGACTCAAAACCGATAAACAGGGTTTTAATGTAGAGTATATTTTTATGGCATCATCTGCCAAGAAAAAGTCGTTATTTTTTTTTTTTTTTTTTTTTTAACGTCTAAAGAATTTTACCAAATTTTACAAGCACTTTTTTATTTTTTTTTTTTATATACCTATCCTTTTTTTTTATGTTAGCATAATTCGCATTAAAATTCTCTTTTTTTTAACGGAAAAACAAGAAAAAGACGATTTCAAAAAAAAAAAAAAAAATGTTTAACATCAAAAGATTTTCACCAAATTCAGGTGAAATCTTACAAGAGAATGTAGATTTTTTTTTTTTTTATATATATATATATATATATATATATATATAGAGAGAGAGAGAGAGAGAGAGAGAGATTTCACTTCAATTAAATTACTATATAAAGATTTTTTTAAATTTAAGTGAAATTTTACTAGAGAATGTACACCCCCCTTTATATATATATATACTTTTTACTATGGTAGCTTAATTCACATATAAATTATCTTTTTTTTTTTTTTTTTTAACGTAAAAGCAAATAATAATAATAATAATAAAAATACGATTTAAAAAAAAAAGTTCGGCTAATAATCAGCAAGATATTTGATTGTTAAGTGAAGTTTTCTTCAAAAATCATTAATTGAAATTAATTCCCAAATAAATAAAAACATAAAACACTCCAATAAAAATGTTTTATGAAAGTGTTTTATTTATAAGTATGAAACTATAGGTATAAAATTATATATTATTATAAGTATATATATAAAAAAAAAGAAAAAAACATTAAATGAACTATAAGTATTTATTTATAGGTAATGAAACTTATTATTACATGCTACATGTCATTCAAAATCGAATCTATATAATAAAAAGTTTTAATTAATTTTATTAACAGTTTGTGTGTGTGTCTGTATGTGTGTATTTTTATGAAAACTTTAATATTTTCTTTTTTAAGTGCAGAATCGATTTTCTGAAGCAAATGGACTATATTTTTGTATGTGCAAAAAGCTCTTGAAGAATAAAATGTCCGGCCATAAAAATATATTTATTAAAAAATAAAAAAAATGTAATTCTTTTTTATACATACGTGCGTATTAAAAACCACAGCAAAGCTTTAAAAGGTGGTCAGATAAGACAGAATTAAAACTTGTTAGCTTTTATAAATAAATAACTAGAGAAAAAAACCCGGAGATATCCTACCTAACACGTTTTACCCATGGAATAAGACAGGTAATTTTCCAGTAATAAATTATACGTTTGCACAGAGCTTACGCAAGTCGAGTCTGTTACATTGACCACCTACTTAAAAATCTTTATAACATGTTATTTTATTTTATTATTTTTTTTTCTTCTACTAAATCTGTCGGAAGCATTAGCATTCAGACAGCATAGCTTCTGGGCCAGGCATCCGAAATGAAACCTATATTGTTCCACAACCACCGTATTCACCTGATTTAGCATCAAGCTACTCCTGGCTATTTCCTAAACTGAAAAGACACTCAGGGACACCGTTTTAGTCGAAATGAAGAGACATTTCAAAAATCGCCGTAATCAAATTTAGCATTTCACAAACCCAAGCAAACTCTTGAAACTGGTCTTACTTTTTGGACACAGTAGTATAAAATTGTATATACGCTTTTATAAATAAACCACAGCAAAACTTTAAAAAAAGTGGTCAGAAAAAAAAAAACTTGTTAGCTTTTATAAATCCAGAAAAAAAAAAAAATCGAGATATCTCTTTCCTATCCTATCTCACACGCACTGGCAATAAGATTACCCATGGAATAAGACAGGTAATTTTCCAGTAATAAATTATACCTTTGCAGAGAGCTTACGCAAGTCGAGATGGCCAAAACGCTACATTGACCACCTACTTAAAAATCTTTATAACGTGTTATTTATTTTATTATTTTTTTTTTTTTTTCTACTAAATCTGTCGGAAGCATTAGCATTCAGACAGCATAGCTCAGGTTAGGGCTAGGCCAAGCATCCCAACTTCCCTAATTTTAAGGCCTAGAGGAAATGCATGAAACTTGTTTCTGTTTTAAGAGACGCATAAATATTGGAGATATTTCTCACCGCAGGGGATTACGGGGAGGGGTTGAACCCCGAAGGAAGTTGAAAAGAAAGAAAAAAAAAAAGAAAAAAAAAAAATTGCAAGTGTTTGTAACAGATGATACGAGACGCGAGTTGAATTTTTGAGCGTCAAAATGTATTTATAAGCGGGGGTGTTATTATTATTTGATGGTAATGCAACATTTAATCTATTTTTCAGAGCCTGGTTACTCAGGTTTTGTAGTAAGTGGATATTGTTTCGGAATTTTCGGTCGTCTACTTGTCATCCGATTTTTTTAATGTTTAATGCCTTAATCGTTAATCTCTTCAAATATCTGATATTGATTTGTTGTTTTCAAAGGATTTATTATTTTGTTTGGAATCACTTTTTAATGCAGATACGGAATAAAATATCACATTATTCTTATCTAGCCCTAGGTTGAAAATTGCTGCATACTAAAAAGTTTAAAATTAAGCACTATATCTTAATTGTTTATATTATTAAGGGTTTTTCTTTTACATGAATTATATATATCTTGAAAAGATATTCTATTATACTCAAAGATCCAAAAGCAAAGTTTTAAAAACAAAAATTGACTAAACACAAGATCTAAATAATTAATTAGATAAATAAATATACTATATTTGGCTATTATTGTTATATTTTGTTATTATATTTGCCCTATTTTCAAATAAAATAATAATAATAAATAAATAAATAAATACATAAATAAAATATATAAAGGAGAATAAAGATGGTAAAAATAATATATATATATATATATATATATATATATATGATCAAATAACATTGGCAGTGTTTGGTAGTAAAATCATTTTTGGTTCAATACATTTAAATAAAATGCTACTTTTGCCCCCTGGGTAGTGCTAAATAAGTAACAGCAGTGCAGCCCTTGCTTATGGTATAAAAAAATTAACTTTTCTGTACTGCCAGCTGCAATAGGACAACATTCAAATGAATTGACAGAACTGGATAATATAAGAAAATTTAAAATAATAATAATAAATCCTAAAAATAAAAATGCTGAAAAAAAGATATATCTTGGCATTTTTTATAGCAACTTTTTCCCTCAAAATATTTCACGAAAACTGATTAAAAAGCAGAATAATTATTTACCTTATTAAAATTTTTTTTTCCTTACATGATAATTATTTAATTCATTTTCAAGCGCACTGCAATAAAATGGGCAGAAACTATTTGGGCAGTTTCATCACATACAATGATATAAATTTTTAAGTAAACTCAACATGAACATCACAGGAAAAAAAAAAAATGTAGCGTAATTCCTTACTGAAAAACTGACAAAGTTTTTTATATCATGTTTGAGATGTCAAGTCCTTAGACTAAACTAAAAAGATAATGACATAGCGGCTTAATCTGTGCAAATTCATTGGACCATATGGCAGATAAACGAGCAATAAAAGAAACATCCAGTAAAAGGAAGACAGTAGAAGAAGAAAAAAAAAAATGGTTGAGATATTCACCCGATGAGCTCGACAAACGCCATTTTCCATTACAATAATCATCGCTTTAAAAAAGAATTACTTATATAAAAAAGGCAGAACTTTAGACAGAAGGAGAAATGAAAAGTAATAAAAGATTCACCAGGAAAAGAGCAGAGCCAGTTAAGAAATTCCACCACGTAGAGAGTGAAAAATAAAATATTTCACGAAAACTTATTAAAAAGCAGAATAATTATTCACCTTATTAAAAAAAAAAACAATCTTAGAACTAGCGGATAATTCTTTAATTCATTTTTAAGCGCACTGCGATAAACTATTTGGGCAGTTTCATCCCATACAATGATATAAATTTGTAAATAAATTAAACATAACAAAAAGAAGTAATTCCTTACTGAAAAACTGACAAAGATTTTTACATCATGTCTGAGATGTCAAGACACGACAAAACTAAAAGATAATGACATAGCGGCTTAATCTGTGCAAATTCATTGACCCTAAGACAGATAAACGAGCAATAAAAAGAAACAGCCAGGGGAAAAAAAAAAAAAAACGGTTAAGATATTCACCCGATGAGCTCGACAAACGCCATTTTCCATTACAATAATCATCGCTTTAAAAAAAATTTTTACTTATAAAAAAAGACAGACCTTTAGACAGAACGAGAAATGAAAAGTAATAAAAGATTCACCAGGAAAAAGAACAGAGCCAGTTAAGAAATTTCATCATGTAGCGAATGAAAAATAAAATTATTTCACCAAAAACTGATTACAAAGTAGAATAATTATTCACCTTATTTAAAAATCTTTACAACTAGGGAATAATTCTTTAATCCATTCGATAAAATGGCCGGTTAATAAATATTTGGGCAGTTTCATCACATACAATGATATAAATTTTTAAATAAATTCAACATGAAGAAAAAAGTAATTCCTTACTGAAAAACTGACAAATACTTTTCACATCATGTCCGAGATGTCAAGTCACGACTAAACTAAAAGATAATGGCATAGCGGCTTAATCTGTGCAAATTCATTGGACCCTATGACAGATAAACGAGCGATAAAGAAAAGGAAAAAACGGTTAAGATATTCACCCGATGAGCTCGACAAACGCCATTTTCCATTACAATAATCATCGCTTTAAAAAAAAAAAAAATTACTTACATAAAAAAAAAAGAACTTTAGACAGAACGAGAAATGAAAAGTAATAAAAGATTCACCAGGAAAAGAACAGAGAGCCAGTTAAGAAATTTCATCACGTAGCGAATGAAAAATAAAATAACAGCAGCAGCACCGCCACCAAATAATAAAAGAATATAATCATAACAATAAACGGCGAAAGAAATAAGACAGGTATCTTTCGCAAAATCGAATAATGTACTTTTCAAGTGCAGCCGCTTTCAACAGGAACAAAAAAAAGACAGCAGTTCCTTAATAAAAAAGACAGCAGTTCTTTAAGAAAAAAAAAAAAAAAGTCGTCTTTTTCGACTAGATGTTGTAGATAACGGTTTTAAGAAAAAGCAAGATAAGCAATGCCATACTTTTTTTTACACCCCCCTTTTTCATATATATATATATTTATTTATTTCAAAGTCTTTGGGTAGTTGGATTTTCTGCTCACGTATGTGTTTTAAAGGTGGCACGACGGGACTTCTTGACTACAACCGCGTATTCAGTCGAGTGTTGCTGGGGCGTAATTCGAATGTAAGATTTGATAGCGCGCGTTTGTCGTTTGACAGAAAGGCATTAATTAGAATAAATCGTCCGTGTTCGAAAGTAGGCGGTTGAATAGGCTGTAAAAAGGTTCCTTTTCAAACTTCTTGATGCGTAGGTTGGGATTTATATTGGAATACTTCACCCGGAGCCTTGCATGTTGATGTCAATTCATGGGAGAATGCCTCCTTGTTTGTAAGGATTTAAGAGATATTTCCATTTGAATTGTTTAATTCAGAAGATCTAATCTAACACAATGGGATTTCATTTCCATTTGAAACTTCTGGTATTAAAGCAAAATGTTGATGAAAGTCGAAGGATTTTAAATTTATTCTAAACTTAATAAAATAAAAAAAAATTACCAGAACTTTGGTTCTGATACAGATCTTTTTTTTTTGTGGGGTGGAAACTTTAATTTTTACCTTTCACATTCATCATTACGACCCACACGTTCAGCAAACAAATTTCTTGGTATCTAAAAAATTGGTAAAAATGGCGTACAATTGGTCTCCAATTGTACCGAATTTTTAACTTAAAAATTCTGTTTATTTTTTTTTTATCTGTTCTGTTTTTATTTTATTATTTTAAGTATTTTTTAAATTTTTAGAAACATTATTTTTATCACTTACTAACGTTTTAAACAGCCAATAATAAATCGCAATTTTATATATGAATTAAGATGCTGTTAAGGGGTCTATCCCCATTTGTACTCCAGTTGACAGTAATAATAATAATAATAAATAATAAAATAACAATCAATACCATCGTTAAAGCTCTGCGTTTTTTTCTCCCCTCTTATTTCTTAATATTTAATTATAAAGTGGGAAATGGCAGTTAATTTGTAGGTCCTGATCTATTTAGCCTAAAGTGTGCAAAAGATGACTGTAGAGTGACAAAAACCAAACCGGGACTCGAATCTGATACCTATGGCACCGAGCGCCAGACATTCGGCTACTCAAGCACCAAAATCATTGTTAAACCTAAGAAATTGAATAATAATAATAATTGAAATTGGAAATAAGAATTTGGAAATTGGAATCACTAAGTCACATCAGTTATATATGCGACTAATTATTATTATATTCTCTCACTCGCTAAAGATACATAACGCAATGAAGAATTTAAACTGATTTTATCTTCCACTTTAAAAATTAATTCTCTGGAGAGAGATTAAAATTCGTAAAAGGTCCTTGGTTCAATCATCGATGGCCAAAGCAGGCATGTAACCAAAGGATCAACAGACCATGAGAACATCCCCAACGCAAGTTGATAAACTGCGAAGTGAATGAGGGCGACGCAAGAGATCCATCCGTCATTCACAGTTTACGCCCCGCCTAGCATTTCCTCCGGATTATCAGTTAAACTTCTGATCGTATTTTTCGTCTCCTTGATTGCGAGAGAAAATGAGGGAAAGTGATGACGGAGGGCTGATAAAAAAGGAAAGCACAACAGCTAAATAGAACAACCCCCTCTCCCCCTTTTAGATGGGAGATGAGATGTAAAGAATTTAAATTGATTTTTTTTTTTAAATTGCTTGTTTTTTTGTATGCATGAAGAAATACGATATAAACAAAACAAGTGACTTGAGATAAAAAAATAACCCAAAGATTACTTGTTCTTAAAGATATCATTACATAAATCTAACACTTAATTCAAAAATATTCATACCAGTATCTATAAAACTATGGAATTTTGCGCGTTGTGAAGAGAATATAGAATCCCATAATCAGATTATAATATCCATAATGGATTAGTCCAATTACATGTTACATTGAATAGAATCCATCAGACTACTCCAATTACCAAACTATCATCAGACTACTCCAATTACCAAACTATCATCAGACTACTCCAATTACCAAACTATCATCAGACTGCTCCCATTACCAAATTATCAGACTACTCCCATTACCAAACTATCAGACTACTCCAATTACCAAACTATCAGACTACTCCAATTACCAAACTATCAGACTACTCCAATTACCAAACTATCAGACTACTCCAATTACCAAACTATCAGACTACTCCAATTACCAAACTATCAGACTATTCCAATTACCAAACTATCATCAGACTACTCCCATTACCAAACTATCAGACTATTCCAATCACCAAACTATCAGACTATTCCAATCACCAAACTATCAGACTATTCCAATTACCAAACTATCAGACTACTCCCATTATCAAACTATCATCAAACTACTCCAATTACCAAACTATCATCAAACTACTCCAATTACATGCTACACTGAATAGAATCCCATATAGAATGAATACTACAGTTATACTAAATGGAATCCCATATAGAATGAATACTACAGTTACACTAAATAGAATTCCATATATAATGAATACTACAATTACACTAAATAGAATCCCATTATCAGACTACTCCAATTATCAGACTATCATCAGACAGTTCAAATACATATTACACTGAATAGAATCAAATTAAGAATCAATACTATAGTTACACTGAATAGAATGCATCATCAGATTATAATACCCAATCACATGTTACACTGAATCAATTATTGCACATTGTTGATTATCAACAAGCAGCAGTTTCTTAGAAATAATTTTTTCACCCTCTTCTTCAACGTCTCCATTTAAGATTGTATTTTTATAATAAGGTTTTAGAACCAAATATTTATATCTAAATGTATATGTAAAAAACATGGAAAATATCCCAAAATACAACAATAGTTTAGTTCGGTTTTTGTCACTCTAAGGTCATTTTGTGCACACTTTAGGTTAAACAGACCGGGACCTGCAGCTTAACGTGGATTCCAAACCACTCACAAACATCCACCATGCCAACATTAAACACAACAATAGAATAGAATAGAACTTTTCCCTTCCCCTATTTAAAATGTGAGGAATTTAAATTCTTCACATCTATATAAAAACAAAACGAATCTGCATAAAAATAAAACTTATTTTTCTAACAGATGTCAATGCAAAACATTGTTTTCTTTTTTTTTTTTTATCTGGCTTTCAATTTAATTTATCAAATTTACAAAACAATCAAATCAGACTTTTTATAAAAAATAGTTAATTAACTTTTGCAATTTTAATTATTAAATAACTTAGCAAATCATTGCTTACGTAAAAAAAATTAACAATCTTGTTATATTTTCCTTTAGATTTTGTGAGATGAAAATCCAATTGAAATAGTACAGCAAATACTTCTTTATATACGTCTACTGGACAATTGATGCGTATATTGAATAAATTTTTAATCAAAAAAGTAATTATTGAGTCAAAATTGAATGAAAGATTGATCATTACAAGTAGGGCTACTGACTTCTTCCTCTTACTTTTAAACAAAAAGTTCCATTTCGACACTAATTAATGACACATTGACATGAAGATTTAATGAAACGCTACAGACAGGAAGAGTAGTTATGAAAATGAATGAAATCAGTATTATTTTTTTATGATATACATGGCATAAAATATTGGATTGTCAAAGCCATTACTTTTTATGATCACCAACTCCATTCGAGTTCTTGTATCAAAATTGGAGAGATTTTGTCATTGTCTAACATATAAAAAAGCAAGCAAATTTGATTTATTCAATTGTGAAAGGGATTATTTTCCTTGCAAGCTGAATAGAAGTAGATAAAATAGATTAGATAATTGATATGTTTTTGTTGCAGATAGTTACATATCGTCAAGCACATTTGTTGAATTAATAGAATTCAAATATCGCAAAAGAGAATTATTCATTTAACAAAGAAATCATCATGGGAGATTATTAAATATCATTACAAAATGATAAAAAAAATGAAATTATTGATTAATGAAATAAATAACAGATAAATGAGAAAATTAAACTTGCTGCATGAATTGCCAAAGTTTGGATGGCCCAAGTTTTTCGAAACACAAATCAAATAAAAAAATCGAGAGATTTTGTCATTGTCTAACATATAAAAAACAAACAAATTTTATTTATTCAATTATGAAAGAGATTATTTCCTTGCAAGCTAAATAGAAGCAGATAAAACAGATTAGATAATTGAGTATGGTTTTATCGGTTTGGTTTGTCGCTCTGCGGGGATACCAAAATATCCATGCCAACGTACTTACAAAATGATAAATAATGTACTTACAAAATGATAAAAGTCAATT
Source organism: Caerostris extrusa (assembly GCA_021605095.1). Taxonomy (NCBI): domain Eukaryota; kingdom Metazoa; phylum Arthropoda; class Arachnida; order Araneae; family Araneidae; genus Caerostris; species Caerostris extrusa. Next base: position 97,279 of record BPLR01004485.1, on the reverse strand, counting down.
TGCCATGAGGCCGCTATATGTTTTGAAGACATATACATACATATTATGAAGTGCATTTGTGGAATTAATAAAATTCAAATATCACAAAAGAGAATTATTCATTCAACAAAGAAATAATTACTGCATAGGAGATTATTAAATATCATTACACAATGATAATAAACTGAAAATATTGATTGATGAAATACCAGATAAAAGAAAATTAAACATACTACAAGAAATTTATGGATTGCCCCGTTTTTCGAAATACATTTGCAAGATCAAATACATTTCGAACAGTTTAGTTTCGGATATTGCTTCAAATCCTACCACCAGCACAAAAACACACAATCAGAAAAATCCCCCAAAGCTCTTAAACAGATGTACAATAAGCAAAAGCCTTACGTAAAACGAGAGGCGATTTCCAACAAGCTCTCCGTTAAACGGCACAGGAAATATAACAAATACATAACTCAATCTCTCTCTCAGTCTCCTTCCATACACAAACATCTCTTTCCGAATTACTACATCCAAAAGAGATAGAAGGAAAAACGGGTCACATTTTTGCCAGCGGAACATAAAATAGAGCCAGGAAGAAGACAGTTAAAAGCAAACATTCATCTCTTTTGCACACACATAACTATCTCACGAGGAAAAAGAAATAATATTTTCCTATCAATGATGAGATGGAATTGCCTCTCTGCAACTGAAATGGATTTTGGGTCCGAAAAATCCTTGCATCCCCCCATCCTTTTTTTTTTTTTTTTGGTTTTGTTTGTTTGGTCTTTCTGAAAGGAATAATGCAGAAACAGAAGGGCTGGTTCTATTAATCAATATGGAAGTCTGAAAGCTGTCTTTCAGAAGGAAGGGAACAGAACCGCCTGTAATTTATTTTTCTCATCTCTCAAGAAAGAGTTGCATTTAAGATCTAACCAAAGATAAATATACGAGTAAATTCCGCTTCGTTAATTTTAGATTGGAAATTGAGGAGTAGAGTCTTAAGGCTAGGGTATTGTATATGTTATATAGAAGTAAAAGCAACTTTGGGGTAATTTTGGAAATGGGTATTGAAGAGGCAGCAAATACTACTGTGTCAAAAAACAAGACCAATTTTCAATTTAAAATTTCCTAGGCTTAAGGAATTAAAAACAAATTATTTTTTTTTTAGGTTCTTAGCACTGTCCTTGACATCTGTTTGAAATTTGACGTCAAAGTATTCATTAGTATCTGAGTTACGCTTGCTTTGTGAGACGCTAAAACTGATTCCGGCAATTTTTGAAATGTCTGAACTAATTGAACAAAGAACTTTCATCAAATTTTGTTTCCGGAAAAGTATAAAATGTTGCAGAAGGCATTCGGCGAGCATTTCTATATCTGAAAGAAATGTTTAGAAGTGGTATACACAGTTCAAAGAAGGCAGAGAACGCGTTGAAGACGAAGAGACCTCTGGTCGACCCTCCACCTCAACCGACGAAGCTCATGTCCAAAAAAATTAAGATTTGGTGCTTGCAAACCGTCGAGTTACAATTAGAGATCCTGCTGCTGATGTTGGAATTTCATAAGGATCGGTCAATTTCATTTTGGGCCTCAAACGCGTCAAATCAGCTCACACTGCATTGATTCTTCGTGACTTTTTCGCCAAAATTAAACCCATATCGTTCCACAACCGAAAAATCGTACCGTTTGGGTCCGAAAAATCCTTCCTTCCTTTTTTTTCTTTTGTTTGTTGGATCTTTCTGAAAAGCAATAATTCAGAAACACAAGGGTGGTTCCATTAATCAATATGGAAGTCTGAAAGCTGTCTTTCAGAACGAAGGGAAGGGAACCGCCTGCAATTTATTCTCTCATCTCTCAAGAAAGAGTTGCATTTAAGATCTAACCAAAGATAAACATAAATTCCGCTTCGTTAATTTTAGATTGGAAATTGAGGAGTATAAATCTTAAGGCTAGGAATTATGGCCGGGTATTATATAGAAGTAAAAGCAACTTTGGGGTAATTTTAGAGATGTGGATTGAAGAGGCAGCAAATATGCATTAACTTGGGTGTCCATTTATTTATGCTATCTAAAAGCATATTTTCCTGTCGCCATCAAACAGAATGCCATGAATAATTCATGCGCCAATAAAGCCCGCAGACATTCACTCCTTTCCTTCCAACAGAACTGAACGCCTGCCTGTCTACTACAATAATTGAAATCACCAATCATTTAGCTGGTTGTCATTTTTATTAATCGAAAATAAAGTTCAGAAATACTTGGGTGCTGTGAAACAATATTAATATATTATTATTTTTAAGAATTATGATAAAATAATATTTGCATTATTTCTTTAAATTAAATGGTTTCTGACATCTTCTTTACGATTAATGAGATAACCGGATATTCTATTTGGCAAGAAAGTCTTTAATACAAATGTGAACGAATCAGAAGAACAAAAATATACAGTGAAGTAAATAATTAAAAGAATAACTATACAGAATATGCCGTATTATGTTGCTAATCACCTGGAGATGAAATATTATTATCAAAGAATTCAACATATAATGTTCAATGTCCAACTAAATCAATGATCAGCCTAAAAGGCATCTTGATGGACTTCATCGTAGAGAAAGTAAGAAAATGTATTTCATAAACAATGAAACAAATCAACAATAAAATGAATTTTCAATTTTTCCAAACTTTATCTAATTTTTCAAATTAGGTTGAATTCATGATGCAGATTTTTTTTTTTTTCTCCTTTCCTTTTATCAGAATATATATAAACACTAAATGTAAAAAGAATTTATTTGTAAAGACATTTTAAAAAAGTTTATAACAAACACGTCATGATTTTTTTTTTTTTTTTTTTTTTTTTTTTTTACCAGTCAAATTTCATCTATATCAACATTTTGAGATGAAAATGTGCCGTGCAATAACAGAAAAAAATAATAATCAATACATAAAATAAATAAATAAAAATAAAAAAATATATAAATTTTTAAAAAACCTTGAAATGAAAATGTTTCGCAAGTTATTGAACAAACCGATTCACACAAAACTTCCAAAACGACTATCGATACTTTTTATTAATAAACATCAAAATCCCTGTCACAGGGCACAGTGGGGTATTGAAATTCAAATAAAGGAGAAGGTATTGGATACAGGCTTACTGTCAATCGTTTTTGCCACAAGGGTAGGTAAAAAAAAAAAAAACACCCAGAAAAGGAGCTTAGTGAAGAAGTGTGGCCAAAATCCCAAGCCAGGCGATTTCGCTCCACTACAGCACCTGCGCTATTCACAGACGAGATCTATTTCGGTTTGAGCGAATTGACGTCTTCAGACTGGGGAAAGGATTAAAGGTTCCCTGCAGTCCCACCTGCTGGTTACAGTTATGAAAGTGTCACTGAGGGAACGGGGACCTCATTATGTGGAGGAAGGCTGGCGAGGCGGTTGGCTGCTGATCGGTATGCACCTCAACGCTTTCAATGAATGATGGATCATACTTAGAGGCGGTTGGAAAAAAATTGTTTTTCACGCGTAAAAACCTCAGGCGTTTCGGTTCTTTGCAAAGGTGTGTTTCGTCACGGAATAACACGGGATCCGTAATTATCACTTTATCAGATTTATGTGTTCGGTTTTTCCCCTTCTTTAGATTAATATGAAACCCGCACTTTGTGATGTTTCTAGATTATCAAAGTTACTCTTTAGTTGTAATTTCCTTTATGTTTAATTTATTAAAAGTATAATTTCATTGCACTCGTTTTATTTTCATGATATAAACAAATCTTTCTGAAGTTTTTTTAGAAAATACAATAAAGACAACAAGGTGTTGATTATATCCTATCATTTAAGATGATGGAGTATTTTATAATATATTGAGTTGCCAAGAAAGCAATTTCGGTTTCACTATTTAAGTAAATGATAAAAACCAAGGTACTTTCTTACCAACCTAATATTCACTTAAATTTGTTTACTTGTTTAAAAAAAAAAAATTATTCATTTAAAGATTCCAAGAATAAATTCATTTCGTAAATCAAAGTAAAGCTACTTTTCTCTCTGTATACGCATATAAATACGGGGTTTTCCACTTCTAGATAGCGTGACATCAGCCAAATCATAAAATCAAAGGTTTGGTTTGTCGCTCTGTGGTCAATTTGTGTACACTTTGGGCTAATTAGACTGGGACCTACAGTATAACGTGAATTCCGAACCACAAACAAACATCCATGCTTCCGTCAGTATTCGAACCTCGGGCACCAAAGGCCAGAACGCTAGCCAATTGGCCATCAAGCCGCGAAAAAGTCTTGGAGCCAACATCATCATCATGGTGCAACAGCCCCCATGGTGGGCCAAGACCGTCTTCCTACCGGTAGATTTCGAGACAAATGTTTTCTTTTTACGGGGGTAAGGTTGTCAGCCCTACGCCCAACACTCTAGATCCCAGTCTAATATGACTGTATAGTTTAAAGTGGAAGCCTATGGCGAAAACTATGGGTTTTTATAACCTGACCCCTATGGTACCAAAGTCTGGGGAGCTAGCCACTTGGCCACCAGGCCGCACGGGTCTGAAGGGAGAAAACTGGGAACAATCTTATCGGGCAGCTTGATTGTGGATGCAAGTCACTGACGTATGCTGTCACAATCACCATCAAGTCCCCCTTATTTCTTGAAGCAGCAACTTCGAAACTGTGTCCTACTGGAATGTGAATTACCACTAAGAGATGAGTCGGGCAGTAGAGCCATATAAAAATCTTTCTGCATCATCGTTTCAATTTCAGTTGCGTCCCTCGAAATGCCTTGAGCCTTAACGTATATTACCACCCTACCGGTAACGGTTGCCGGCGACACTTCCCAGATATTTCATCCAATTGCAAGAAGAAGAAGCCTCCATTTAAGTGTCACGGATCATGCTTCCATTCAGATCCGTATTTCATTTCCATGGTACACATAGAGAGAGACGCTTGCGAAAGGTTTCGATCAAATCTGTCACCAGCATTCCCGGGGTCTGCTTTTATCTTTATTTTAAAGCTCTTCGCTGGAGGAAGATTAAATTTTTATTACCACTCTCGCCCTTTATCCGTCGCGAAGAGAGTATTATCAAAAAGAGTTTTTCGGTTCAATTAAGTAGAGTTTTAATATTCTTTTTTTTTTTTTTTTTTTTTTTTTTTTTTTAATCTTTTCGGATTGAGGTTGCGTCGGTTTTTATCGTTTAGCGTTAAAGGAGATAAGGTTTGTTAATGGATATTATAAACTGTGTGTTTGGAATAATGTTTTTAGTGTTTTGAATTTTTTTATTTATTTGTATTGAGTGAAGAATTATGAGTGAAATGACCTAGGCTGAGAAAGCTGATTGGCTTAAAAGGTTTACTGTTTAGCATTCGGATAATGTACATCGTAAAGATGATAGGGTGGAAAAAAAATTTAATTTTTTTATTTGTAAATTCTGTAAATCAATCACCAATCAATCATTCCACAAATAAGTGCCAAAATAGATATCACAAATCACTAAATATTAAATACCAGTTTAATACTGTTCTAAATTTAAATTATAAACAAAAGTTTACGTTATAAAGCTTATATGCAAAAACTTACTTCAAATAAATGAAAGTCTACATAACATTTGCAATTAATACAATCCTGATCAGTAATGGAAAGAAGGTTTGGCTATCGTCTACGGTCATTTTGTGCATACTTTAGGCTAATTAGATCAGAACCTACAGTTTACCGTGGATTCTGAACCACCAACAAACATCCATGCCACCGCCAGGGATTCGAAGAACCTGAAGCCTGTGGTACTAAAGGCCAAAGCACTAGCCAATGGCTATCAGGCGCGGGTCTTAAGGAAGAAAAAAAGAAAACAATCCATAAGGCAGCTTGATTGTCGATTTGGTTTGGTTTGTCGCTGTACGGTCATTTTGTGCACACGAGGGCTAAACAGACCGGAACCTACAGTTTAAAGTGAATTTCGAACCACTAATAAACATCCATCCACCGCCGGCAGAAATCGAACCTGAAGCCATTCATGGTACCGAAGGCCAGGGGAGCTAGCCACCAGGCCGCTGTATGCTACTAAAGCGATGGTTGATTTGATTGTATTATTGACCGACACTATAGAATTGTCTCCTTATTAATTCCTAAAATACATAAATGTGAAACAACACTTGTAGTGATTTAAACTGCAAAAAGTTGTGTATAAAATTAAAATTGTTCTAAACTAAATACAATAAATGTTTTCAAGTTGCAATAAAAAAAAATAATTGTAGTAATCTAGTTTAAATAATGAAGCTTCCAAATTTAATCAAGAATACATAATATTATGCAATTTATAAGTCAGTATAATGAATTCATTACTATGCATATCATGGAATAAATTTTGTAATTTATTCTGAATTAATGGCAAAAGGGATGTTATTCTTATTTGCACAGCATACCAAAGCTTTATTTTAGTCACGATTTTATCTAAGTGTCCGTACACTTCAACATAAAGTTAAATGAGTTCAAGAATCAATAAATCTGCTGGAAAATATCACAGCTGTTTCGATTGCATCTACAGAAGCAAATTCAACTAAATCATTCATACAAGTTAATACTCGTTAAATATGCGGGACATCACCTTTTAATGGTTTCAAAATAAAATTTAATATAGCAAAAATGCAAATTAAAACTAAACACTATACTTGCGTACTGAAAATCCAAATTCAGCAACGAAAAGAATACTATCTGTTCAGACAGAAAAGATTAATTGATTGGATTAATTGTGGGACATCACTTTTTAATGGTGTAAAGTATAATTTCATATATAGCAGAAATGGAAATTAAACTAAACACAATACTTGTCACACCACTGAAATCAAATTCAGCAACGAAAAATATACTGAAATTAAACTAAACACTATACTTGTCGCACCACGAAATCAAATTCAGCAACGAAAAATAAACTATCTATTCAGGCAGGAAAGATTGATTGGATCAATTGCGGACATCACCTTTTAATGGTGCAAAGTAAAATTGCAAATATAACAGAAATGGAAATTAAACTAAACACAATACTTGTCACACCACTGAAATCAAATTCAGCAACGAAAAATATAAACACTATACTTGTCGCAACAAAAATAAATTAAACGAAAAGTATACTGAAATGAAACTAAACACTATACTTTGTCGCATCACGAAAATCAAATTCAGCAACGAAAAATATACTATCTGTTCAGACAGGAAAAGATTGATTGATTCAACTGCAATTTTAAAATGAATAAAGATTTCGACTTTCGAAACATTTTTCGGGGAAGAAGAAGGATAAGGAACAGGTTTAATTTATTTAGCAAATCGAATGGAGTTAAAAAGAAACTTTTGAACAAGACATACCACGAAAATACATTAGGTGATTCGTGACTATAAAAAAAAAATGAAAAAGCATGCTTACATACGAATACATTTTAATTCAGAAAAAGAAACATTGTTTGCATAACAAATTACAATCGATCTCATCAGTTACTTTCGTAAACAGTTTTCAGTATCTGGAAAATATTTTTTCAAACGTTGCTAAACAAATATTGTTGAATTGCACGCTAAGAATTGGAAACTCCCTTAAGGACATAAAATTAAATACTATAATCGAAATGTCCCTTTTTTATTATTACAAAAATCTATTTCCTTGTCATGTGTAACACTTCAATACAACCAGAATAAATAAACTTAAAAAGAAAAAAATCCTTTTAAGCCTGTTTTTTAATCTTTAAGTAGACACATATGAACTTTTTTCCTTCTTAACATTTAACTGCTTTTTTTTTTTAATGAAAAAAAAAAAACCCCTCTTTACTAGAGTTTTAAATGTTTTTTACCAGCTTATAAATTCATTATCTCACAAGGAATTGTTAAGCAGAAAGAAGTTGAACATAATTAATCGTCGAATCTAAAAGCTAAAAAACGAAAGACTGAAGAAAACAGTCAATTCTTTTGGTTAATTATTCTTCATTACAGATTAACAGCTTTTTAACTTTTCTTTGATCTTTTGAATAAATATTTCTTCTTTTTATGAAAAAAAGAATAAGATTATTAATTAATGTTAGAAGTCGTGAATACATCATTATTATATGGCGCAAATTTTTTAATGATGCTAAATTTAAAGAGTATAAAATAAAGAAAATTAGCCTATATTTTATTATTGTTCAAACAAAAATTTTTAATCATTAATTTTTTTTATTATTATTGAATAAAGAGCTCATATATAAAATAAAAATATTAAGACATAGCGATTTTTTTATGAATAAAAATTTACTTCTTTAAGCTATAGGAAATATTCAGAAGAATTGCGAAATTAGGTTGCATTAAAAATTTATTGTAATTAGTAATTTACTCAATTATTCTGAAGGTTCCAAATAGTAATTTAAAAAATTCCTATTATAAAAAAACTTATAATATAAATAATTAAAAAACACAAAATATAATCATTTAAATAAAGGAATAATAAAGAGAAAAAAATAAATAATAAAGAAAGCGAAAAACTAAGTAATAAAAATAAATAGAAAAATAAAAATGGGGAAAATAAATAAAATAAAAGGAAAAAAATAAATAAAATAAAGGGAAAAAATAAAAAAATAAAGGAAAAAAAAGAGAGAAATGCTTTGATAATATTCGAAGACAAAAAAAAAATGTTTATTAAATAAATACGAAGCTTTCAAAAAGAAACTCGTTTTATAAATAGCAACATTTTTTATAAGAGTAAAAAAACTTGCACTGCAACAATATTCGATTAGCAATGTGCATAACCCGCATTTCAAAGGAAGTAAAAAAATTGCCATAAGTTGCCATATTCTCTGAGAGAGATCCTATATATTTTAAAATCAAACAATAAATAAATAAATAAGGATTTGAAAAATAAGCCTTTCTAAATATTCAATTATCAATATAAAACAAACAACACAATATTTGCGAAATATGCATTGATAAATGATACCATGCATCAGAAGAACAATAACAATACCTATATTTTATTTCTGCAATATGTATACGACCCACCCAAACAAGCAACAGAAAAAACATTTCTTTCCCAAGGATGACAAATTCATTCGGCCGAATTCAAATACTCAAGCCAATAAACTTAGTAGTTTCCGCTAAACTTTATGAAGGGTAATAAAAACTATGTATGAGTCCCCCGTTCGATATTGAAGTACACATTTTTAAGTCGGAAGTACCCCAGAGAGAAAAATAAACAGAAAATAAAATAAATGCCAGAAAACACAAACGCACTTAACACCGATCAATAAACAATAACACAACAATAACAATAATAACAAAATGGAAGGTTACCAAACGAAAAAAAAATAGAATCCTTTCTTCATCCATTTTTTCGAAAATGCAGACGATAAGTTTTATATTTTATTCTTTTTTATTCCATGTTCCTTTTTAACAGAAGGAGAAAAACAAAAACATTTCGGAAAATGTAAGTAAACATTGATCAAGAACACAAAACCAAATGCTTTCAAAGAGAAAAATATAAAAGAGATTTTCGAATAGAAAATTTTTTTATTTTTATTTTTTTCCCCTTTTTTCTGAGTTTGTTAAGTAAAACTCAGGATAGAATAAAAGGCAGAACACTCAACTTCAATGATAATTTTTTTTCCTCTGAAACTTAAACATGCACTTAAATCTGTTTCTATATCTAACAGGATTTTTTTTTTTTTTTTTTTTTACCTTCCTTCAAAATCTAGAATCCCAATTGATAAAAGAAAGTATATCGAACATATGTAAAATGACAACGTCAAGCATTAATAAAAAAAAAAAAATTAAAAAAAAAAAAAAAAAAAAAGTAAATATTCCAGTGAGAAAAACATAATACTGCAATTTACAAAAGATAAAAAGAAAAGAATTGAATAGCAGGTAGACGGAAAAATGCTGCTTAAATTCTTTTTTATTTTACAACTGTGTCCAAAAAGTAACACCAATTTTCAATTTAAAATTCCAGGGCTTATGGAATTTCAATATATATATATATATATATTCCCCTGTTTTAGGTTGCTAGCACTGTCATTGACATCTGTGTGAAATTCGACGTCAAAATATTCATTAGTGTTTGAGTTAAGCTTGGCTTTGTGAGAAGCTAAAAACTGATTCCGGCGATTTTTGAAATTTTTGAATTCATTGAGCAAAAGAATTGAGCCTGTTCATGTTGAGCAATTCATTGAGCAATCTTGCATTCAATTTTGTTAGCGGAAATGTATAAAATGTTGCAAGAACGCATTCGGTGAGCATTCCTATATCGGAAGGAAATGTTTAGAAGTGGTATAAGCAGTTCAAAGAATGCAGAGAACGCATTGATGACGAAGAGCCCTCTGGTCGACTATCGACCTCAACCGACGAAGCTCACGTCAAAAATTAAAAATTTTTTGCTTGCAAACCGTCGATTTACAATTAGAGACCTTGCTGCTGATGTTGGAATTTCAAAAGGATTGCTCAATTTTATTTTGGGCCTCAAACGCTTCAAATGTCGATTGGTACCGAAAACTCTGACACTGCATTTTGATTCTTCGTGACTTTTTTTTCGCCAAAAATGAAACCCATATGGTTCCACAACCACCGTATTCACACCGTGCGACTTCTGGCTATTCTCTAAACTCAAAAGACCACACAACGGGACACCGTTTTGAGTCGATTAAAGAGATGCAACGTGAATCGCCGCGCTTTGAAGGCCATCCCTGCCGATGACTTTTTAGCATGCATTGAGGATTGGAAAAAAAGTTGGCATAAGTGGATTGTGTCCGGTAGGGATTAATTTGAAGGCGCTGGAATAAATTTGGAAGAATAAAGAAAGAATTTTTGAAAAAAATAAATAATAATAATAATTGGTCTTACTTTTGGGCACAGTAGTATTATATTTTGTTTCATTTTATTTATTTTTTTAACATTGCCAAAAATTCTATTTAAGCTTTTATATATTATATAATATAATAAAGAATTTATAAATAAATTTATATATATATATATATATATATAAAACAGATTTAAAAGATAGGTATTATTAGTTTACATGATTAATAGAAATATTCGAAAGAATTTAAATTTGTTATTACAAATTCCATTTTACCCTATATTTCATTACATCATTAAGGTTCTTTTGTAGTATTACGATATAATGCTGTAATACAAATTTCGATATAATGGTATGTTTTATCCTATTTGCTCAAATTTTAGAAGGTAAATAAAAATAAAATTTAAAAAAAAAAAAAAAGTTTGAGAACGGTAAACTAGAATTTTATTATAACAAATTCAGAAGAAAAAAAGTAGGCCCTTTTATCACAGATAATACAATATAATTGAAGAAATTATATTCGGAATCTATACTTATAATTTTGAAAGAAAAAAAAAAATTTTTTTTAACTTTTATAAACAATAATAATGTTATTTTATAGTTATGCAAAATTCATGGTTTATTGCATTGCAATTTATATGCATGGTTTCTTGGATATTTTGAATAATTATGTAAACAATTTATTTTTGAGAAGTTTAATTGTACAATACATGCATCTTATGAATCTTTTGCATTTTTTGTTCGTCAGTTAAATGTTTTTAATACTATTTTTGCAGGTGCATATACATGCGGCTGAACTATAAACTAGAAAAACGATACATTAAATAAAGGCAAGTGAATAACTTTTCTTTAAAGATTTTATTAAAATTATATATTGATATAGCTTATTGAAATTAAAAAATAAAAACGTATTTTATTAAAAAATTTAATTTGGAGAAATTAGTGTGTGTCGTAGTAAGTTGCCAGAAATTGAAAAAAAAAAAAAATGTCTGCACTGAACATTTTACATTCGAATTAAATTTCTAACTTAAAAGAGGTTAATAATAAACAATAGAACAATTATTTAGAAAATATAATGATATTCCAGACTATAAAAAAATACATAAATGCATCCAAAACATTTAAAAATTACCTACTCAATAATCTGTTGCACTAGCAAGAAAATAAATAATTTATCTAAACAATTGATGCCAAAGATTAAAAATACAATAAAATAAATAAAACAAAACAAGCAAACGATTTTAATTAAACTTTTCAATATTTATCTTCAGCTAAAATCGAAATTAAATCCACAAAGAATGTTTATTATTTCTAAGAAACGAACACAAAAATATTTCGATTAAATTAATGAATATGAGATAGCAACGAAATAAATAATTTAAATTTATTAAATGTTGAAATTTATTAAAAATATACTGCTATAATTTATGGCAATTAAAAAATAAAAACGTGTTTTTATTAAAAAAAAAAAAAACTTTAATTTAGAGAAAATCGTATAAAATATGTTTATTGAACATTCAAATTAATATTCTAATTTAAACTAGATTAATAATAAACAATGGAACAATTACTTAGAAAATAATATAATAATTGTATTCCTGAGTATAAAGAAATGCATAAATGGATCCAAAACATTTAAAACTACCTATTTAATAATCTTTTACATTAGCAAGAAAATAAATAATTTATCTAAACAATTGATATGAAAGATTAAAAATACAATAAAATAATTAAAACAAAACCACCAAACGATTTTAATTAAACTTTTCTATATTTATCTTCAGCTATTATTTTAAATTTATTAAAAAGTTAAAGTTTATTAAAAATATATTGCAATTAAAAAATAAAAACGTATTTTATTTTTAAAAAAAAACAAAAAACAAAAAACTTTTATTTGGAGTAAATCGTATAAAATATGTTTATTGAACATTAGCGTAAATCGTAATAAGTTGCAAAAAATTAAAATAAAAAAGTCTGGACGGAATGTTTTACACTCGAATTAATATTCTAATTTAAAATAGATTAATTATAAACAATAGAACAATTACTTAGAAACTAATACAATAATGGCATTCCAGATTATAAAGAAACACATAAATGGATCCAAAACATTTAAAAATTACCCAGAAAAATAATTTATCTAAACAATTGATAGCAAAGATTAAAAATAGAATAAAATAAATGAAACAAAACAACCATTAAATCAAAAATTCTTCGAATGCATGACAAGCAAACGATTTTAATTAAACTTTTCAATATTTTATCTTCTGCTAAAAGTCGAAATTAAATCCACAAAGAATGTTTATTATTTCTAAGAAGCAAACACAAAAATATTTCGATTTAAATTAATGAAAATGAGAAAAACAACGAAATAAAAAAAAATAAAAGCGTATTTTATAAAATAAAAAAAAAAAAAACTTTAAATTTAAAGATAATCGTATAAAACATGTTTATTGAATATTAGAGTAGATCGTAGTAAGTTGCCAGCAATTAAAAAAATAAAGAAATCTGCACGGAATTTACATTCGAATTAATATTCTAATTTAAAATAGATTAATAATAAACAATGGAACAATTACTTAGAAAATAATATAATAATTGTATTCCAGACTATAAAGAAATACATAAATGGATCTAAAACATTTAAAATTACCTATTTAATAATTTTCTACATTAGCAAGCAAAATAAATAATTCATCTAACAACTGATGCCAAAGATTAAAAATACAATAAAATAAATGAAACAAAACAACCATTAAAATCAGAAATCATTTCTCGGATGCATGACAAGCAAACGATTTTAATTAAACTTTTTTAATATTTATCTTCTGCTAAAAATCGAAATTAAATCCACAAAGAATGTTTATTATTTCTAAGAAAAGAAAACAAAAATATTTCGATTTAAATTAATGAAAATGAGAATACAACGAAAGAGAATAAAAAAAATTAAATTAATAATAAAATTCGAATCTCGCATTAATTTATGTTAGTAAGTTTTCCAGAAATAGAAAAAAAGAACAAAAACGATTTCATACAAAGCTCCATTAGTTTATTGTTTGGTTCTCGGAGCAGACAAAGCGTAAAAGGATATTGAAATTTCTTTAAAAACGTCGTGTCCAATATTTAATGCATGTGCTGAGCAAAGAAAGAAGGGAAATCAAAAATTCAAGCGAGCATTGTAAAATGAGGAATTTGCAATTCAAAAACAAGATTTAGGTTTTTGTTGTGGAAGCATTCCATGCAATCAATATAAATGTTTTGCAAATTTTATCTGACTTTCCTCTCCCTTTATTTTCCCCCGAAGGTTAGAAAGTAAAAGATGATAAATGTCGTTGAGTTTTCTGCATTTTTTACTTCGAAGGAAGGTTTTTTTTTTTTTTTTTTTTTTACTTTAAAATTTTTAATATTTTCGTTAACAGAAATTACTGTTTACAAGACAAAACGACGAATATATTTCAGAGGAAATAATTTAGGTTTGAAAAACATTTTGTTTCAGAAGAAGCTCGTTTAAAATGTGTATTATAAAAGAAGATACCGTTGTTGTTAAATTTAACTAAAGGAACTAACTAATTTAACTAACTAAATAACTAATTGGTTTTTAACAGACCAAACTGTTGTTTTGACACATTATATGAAATGCTACTTTGGTTTGTCGCTCTACGCTCACTTTTGTGCACACTTTAGGCTCATTATTAGAGGCCTGATGGCCGAGTGACTAGCGCTCTGGCGCTCAGTTTCAGGTTCGAGTCCCGGCGATATCAAGGATATTTGTAGTGGTTTGGAATAAACTTTAAGCCGTAGGTCCTGGTCTAATATGACTGCTAATACTATTACACCACACCACATCACATCACTGTGCCTAGAGCTGAGTTGCCCTTTGCAGTTTAGGAATGATGTGGGGGAGAAGTCAGACTGGACTTAGGTGACGCTCTACAGTCATATGCGACCGGGACCTACGGCTTAAAAAAATTCCGGACCACTACAAACACCCATGGCACTGCCAGGATTCGAACCCAAAACCTGTGGTACCAAGGTCCAGAGAGCTAGCCACTCAGCTATCAGGCCCCAAGATCTAATATGACTGTAGAGCGTTGGAAGTAAGGCTGACAACCCTACCCCATAAAAAAGAAAACATCTCCTGTCTCGAAATCTACCAGTATGCAGACTGGCCTTGGCCCACCATGGGGGCTGTTGCGCCAATGATGATGTTGAAAAGATATATTAAATTATTTCAATTTTCTTCAGGAAATGAATAGATAAATTTGATTAGCCGAAACAAATTATCCCCAAAAATTTAATAATTACACCAACTTGAACCATCACCATGTTATAAAAGAAATTTATTGACATGTTTCAATGTAAAAAAGAAAACAAATTTCTCAGGTACATCTACTTCCGAAACAACAAAATTGCAGAATTTGACACGACAACTTCACTATCTGACACTTATTATTTCAAAGCAACATTCACCGACATCGAAACAAACTATTGATTGACATCCTAAGCGATGTCACTTTCGTGAAATCTGAAATCACCAAGAGATTATTATAGCCCGGGTGACAGCAGTAACTGGTGTCTAAAAGAACTAAGGAGGGGGGTCGTCACCTTATTTTATTTTAACGTTTTCGCTTTTCGAACACTGAATCGATCACTGTCTCATTTGCATGTAAATAAAATACTTCAAATTCCATTTCCATAACGAATACCGATTCCCAATTATTCCATCAGTACCAAGAACAGAAGGACATGTTACGCACATCTCCATGATGCACGACGATAATAACAACACACCCCTTTTCTCTTCTCAAAGAATAATACATGGAACAACTATTATCGCTCGATCTATTACGGCGCGCCGTTTTCTAAAAAGAGAAAACGACTTATCGAATTATAGGTGTGCAATAACGGTTATTCAAATGCGACTTACTCCGATTATCGCTTGGTCTGCAACAACCCTTCAACCCCCACCCCACCCTCCATCCACCATTTCATTTTCCAGTTCGCTTTTATATTTAAAAGGAAGAGTTTTAGAAAATAGGCATCGATCGTCTGCTCTGAAGGAGAAGCATTCGTAATTTTCAATTCAGGTGAAGACTGGGGGGGGGGAGCATGAATTCTTCACGCAAATCGCTTTGATGAATATTTGATGCCGTGTTTAGCATTTTGCGACGAACACTTTCCATTGAACGTGTCTCTTCTCGGTCACAGTTACTACAAGAAGCGGGCGGTTAAAGCTTTGAGATAACTCGGGTTTTGTGTGGTTGGTTCTTCTTCAGACAACAATGATAAAAAGTGTGTAAAAAAAAGAAAATAGTAGAGCGGATAATAGAATATTAGAATTAGAATATTTAATGAGCCTTTTTGAATTTGGCGACTGGCAGTTTCCATTGAATGTGCCTCTCGGTCACACTTACAAGACACAGGTGGTTAAAGCCTGAGATAACTCGGGTTTTGTAAGGTGGAAGATTTGAAGAAAGCACACCACAGACAACAATGATATGATAAAACTGATAATGATGAAATATATGATGAAAAAATGATAAAAGTGAATGTAAAAAACAATGATAAAACTGTGAATGTAAAAAACAATGATAAAACTGTGTAAAAAAGAAAATATTTGGTTCGGTTTGTCGCTCTACGGTCATCTTGAGCACAGGAGGGCTAAGCAGAACTGGATCTACAGATTAAAGTGGATTCTGAACCACTCAAAAACATTCATGCAACCGCCAGAATTCAAACCTGGAGCCTGTGGTACCAAAGGCCAGAGCGCTAGCCAATTGGCAGGTAGACGATTTGAAGAAAACACCACAGAAAACAATAATAAAACTAGAGAAGATATAACTAGATAAACATTAGAGAAGACAACGGAATATTTGATGCGCATTTTGAATTTGACGAGGGTGCTTTCCATTGAATGTGTCACATAGACTAGCCTGTGGCCGCATTTACAAAGGAGGATGGTTATAAGTTTGAGATAACTTGGGTTTTGTATGATTGTAGCACGATACCCGTATTGCAGACAACAATGATGCAACTGTGTAATAGAGGAGGAAGGTGCTTTCAATGCGCGTTATGATTTTTATCAATTGATGAATAGCCACCATTTGTCTTCATATTGATACTAATGGAAGATTGCTTTGCATTGAATATGTACGGAATGGAGACACAAAATACGTTATCTACTAGATTTTAAACTTGAGTATATGCATTGTTAAATGGAAGAGCAATAACCCAATCTGCTTCAATCTCGATTAATATTAAATCGTAGCTTTTCTAGTTACGTTAATCATCTGAGTTTGCATTGTATTCGTACGCTATGTACAAACATTCTTCATAGCAAAAGTATTATCAAGATAACGAAAAAATATGGCAGAGGATATTTTGAATCAGTTATTGTTCTGCAAGAATCTATTCAGTTAAATAAAAACATTTTTTGCTACGATTCTCATTTAAATAATATTTTAGACCCATTTTTGGTTTTAAAAACATCCCCCACTCACAAAAATAAATAAATAAATAAATAAAAATCATTTTAAGAAACAATACTAACTATCCGAGTATACTATTATTATGTATAATAATAGAAAATTCTACTGTTTTAAAATAATAGTTTTCTAGATTTTGGATTTTAGACATACTTAAAAACTTTTTAATGATCAATTGTTTGATAATCTTTAAGGAAAAACAACTTGGCAATCTTTTGTTTTAATGAATGGCTTATGTTTGATATTGGTATACTAGTTAGTAAGGATAAATGGAGTTCTACATTAAAAAGATTTACATATGAAGTATAAAAATTTAAAAAATGTTCAAATAGCAAGTATTTCAATTCGAGTTCAACTTCTACTTTATAAATTGTAATCAATGTATTTTTCTTGAAATAACATGATAATTTAAATTATATCATTTGAATATGTAAAACGATACACAGAACGATGTGATATGCACTAATTTTTAATGTTCTCATTTAATTTGTTTTGTAAGATCTGAAATTAATATACTATATATACATACATTCCGAAATCAATATATATCTTTTTTTTTCTCTCTATCTCCTCTTCTACTATATTTATTTTATATAATCATTTTTTTTTAAATTCTCAAAAGATAACTTATTCATGATGTTTTGTCATAATTTCAACGAGAAATAAATACTGATGTATACAAAAATAATCAACCACTGATCATTCTAAAATCTTTCTCCAAGGTGTTCAATAATTGGGCAACTTAATTAAAAGCGTCTTTGTTTGCAGGAAATTTTTCTTTTGTCAGTAGTAAATGCAGAAATATTTCCAATCATCTTCCAATCAATCAGAAATATTAAAAGCCTTTTTATATAACATATACTCTTATATAAATAAATATATGTTGCAAAAAAACTATTCGTTAAAATAAATATTAATATTTTAATTGATTACCATACCATTAGATTCAACCTCGGCTACATCGACATTACCCAAAAGTTTTTCGTGATGAATCACAATCAACCATGGCATATTGTCCACACGACAGGTGCATTGAAGAGATCAAAACTGCATGCAAATTGCAGGTATTGTCTTCCTTTGTTGGGCATTGAAGCCTATCGAAAACGCAATGGTATAAGAAAAGGAGGAAAAAAATCCCTAAAGAAATTTAAAGCCTACCCCCCACCCCCCTTGTTCGAAAACTCTACAAATTCCCAAGGGAAGTGATAGCAAGTAGTGAGTGGTGCTACAGCATAACACAGATCTGTTCTCTCCCCGCTTGCAAAAAGCTCGCCAGCTGTTGGGAAAAGACAGGCAGACATGTTGCAGAGAGAGAGTTTGAAAAAGTTGAGGTCAGGTGGATGAAGGGGGACCTATCACCCCTCCCTCCCCCCTCTGGGCAAGAGATGAATAGTGCCCATTAGAAGGCAAAAAGATGGCCCTTTTCACGAAAACAGGCTGGCAACAGCTGCTGCACCAAGCGGCTTGGAAGAGTCCCTTCATCTTAATCCCTCTTTTTCTGATGCTCTTAAGAGCAATATCCACTTTTCTTTATTTCTTCTACATCCCCCTTCCTTTCCTTCTGCTGCTTCCTTTTCCTCTTTTTTGGAACTTTTTGGAAAATCTTCCAGCATTTGCGGTCGGATCCGTCTTCTTTAGGGATGGTGGGATTAACATGGCGTCATTGCCATCCTACCAAATTAGTGGTTTTAGTGGCAGGAAATGTGGAGATATTAAGATTAAGCTTTATAATGTGTCTAGAACCGATGTTGTAGAAGAGTTTGTTATTTGGTATTGCATTGCATTTATTATTTTTTATATTAAAAATCACATTGCTTTAAAAGTACCATTAAACAATGCTTTTCTTCTTTCAGCAATTGTTTCTTAACACCGTTTTAATCGTTAATCAAATTTTGCCTTACTATTATTAATTTGAAGATAAAATAAAGATAAATAAAAGATGAAGATCCGTCTTCTTTAAGGATGTAGGATTAAGATGGTGCCATTGCCATCCCACCAAAATAGTGGTTTTAGTGGCAGGAAATTTGGAGATATTAAGATTAAAAGTTTTAATCTTCGGTAGTTGGTATTACATTACATTTTTTCCCCCCAATTCCTACTATTAGTTCACATACTCACTATATATATATCTTGTTCAAATTTTTAATCATTAATAAAATACTTTTTATTCACCCATTCAAGTTCAAATATCTTTTTTGAGAGCTTTGAGTGGGTGACACTTGATGTTAATATAGTTTATTCAAATAGTAATTCATTCATTAAATTTAATTAATTAATTTTAGTTTTTTTTAGATTTAAGTTGCATGTATTTAATAATAAATGGCCCCATATGTAAGAGAAAAATTTCAACTTTATTTGTAAAGGACTTTTCTACCATTTAAGGAATTATTTACTTAACACCGTTTCAATAGTTACTAATGTTAATGTTGAAAACAATTACGAATTTTTAAAGATAATTTAAAATTCATTAATAATAATAAATCCCAAATTTTACATACTATTAATAGTTAAAATAAGACACTCTACATCAAATTTCCTGACAGAGTTCAATAAGAATAGTTTTAAAATAGAATATTAATAATTTTTATCAATAATAAAATATAAGAAAATATAATAAAATAAAAAAATTGTTTTCAATAATAACGATGAATTGAATTATCTGTACATCAAAGTAAAAATAGCGAGATCTTAATTGGATTTTACAATCAAAAATTCTTATTTCCTTTTAATTTTAATTAGAATAGACAAAAGCTAGTTGTTAAAATACACCCACACACTTAAAAATTAAAACAGAACAAAAATATTTCAAATACATATCTTATTGATCTTTTATTCCATTTCGTCTGAATAAGGTACGTAGATATCGATATTAAAAATAATTTCTCGTATTTGAAAGCATCAAAGCACTTATGATTATTTAAATTTCATTTGAAAGAATGCATTTTTCTAAATGTAAACATAAATATTTGCACTTTTTTTTTTGCAAATATTGCTACGACATTAAATTTTTATTAAATATTATGTCGTTAACTTTATTTCTCATAAAATTTCAAGTTAGCCATAACGGAAAAAAAAAAAAAAAAAAGCACATTTTGATAAACGTTATTATAGTTTACTCTAGTAGTAGAAAAGAATAAAAAAATTGTTCATTTAAAACATTAAAAGATATCTTTAAAGAATGAAATCAAATTGTTTTATGTGCAAACATTTATTTTTATGTAGTTTTATATAGTAAACATATCTTACAATAAACAACTATTTTGTTTCATAAAATAAATTAATTTTTAAGAAAGAAAAAAAAAGTTGAATTGAAAACACACGGTTACAATACTAAAATAAGATTGTCATAGAATTTCAGCATATTTACTCGTTTTATCTATTTAAGCTGATCTTATTTTGTTTATATTTGATGGAGTTATTTTAAAGAAATATATTTATCAATGAGCTTTTATTCAAATTAGCTTTTAATTCAATACTGGATTTAAAATTTGAAAAAAAAAAATAATAATAAAAAGTAATTTTATTCTTTATCAGTTGAAAATTAAATTGATTTTACTATGACATTTTAATGCATTTATTTATTGATGGAAGTTTTTTTTTTTTTTAAAATCGCTTCCTAGAGGAATGTTAATTATTTATAAAATGAAAATAATTCAATTGAATAAAATAAGAAATAAACTTAATTTTTACTATTTATCTTGAAACTTAATTTAATTATTATTTATCTTGCTCAAATAATTGCTTTTAAATGTATTTCATCTATTCTTTCCAGTGTTTACTAATATAAAGAAAATGTTTTACATGGATTAAATTTAAAAAAAAATGTCTAGACAATTATGTGCCATTTTTATTATTTTTGTTCAAAAAAAAAAAAAAAAATTACGTTTTTAATTTTAAATAATTCAAATAGGATATAATTTAAGAGGCACAATAATAAAAACACAAATGAGCTCCTAAATTCATAATAAAATTGATATGAAATAATAAATGAATAACTTTTAAATATTATTTAACAATATTAGTTTTTTTTTTTTTTTTTTCCGTTAATCATAAAAAAAAATCTAGTCTAGACAATGTCATTGAAGGTATTTCTATCAGTAATGTTTTTTCTTAGTTAATTATTATGTTTGTCCAAATAAAGTTTTTTTTTTTTTTATAAAACCAGACTGTTAATCCTGAACATTAAACAGTGAGAAAATGCATTCAACAATTTTTAATTTTAAATAATATCAAATTTTCCTTTCTCGGAAGAGTTTATGAAGTGCACGAATTCTAGAATGATATTCAATGAATAACGAATTCATTTTTTATCCGTTCAATCAAATGAATAAATATCTTTGTTTACAATCCTGAAATCTAGCTCCTAAATTTTTTCTCTGTTGACTACATAAAATATATAAAACCAGACTGTTAATCTGAACAAATGGGCTTATAAATAATAAATGAATAACGGGCTTTTCTTTGAAATTGTCCTTGGAAAGAGTTTTATAAATAATAAATGAAATGCAAATGAATTCAAGAATGAAATATAAAACCAGACTCAATGCTTTTTTTTTTCCTGTTCAATCAATAAATATCTTTGATTACACAAATCTAGCTCTCCAATTTTCTCGTTGACTACATAAAATATAAAACCAGACTATTAATCCTGAACATCCTAAAAATGAACTAACGAGCTTATAAATAATAAATGAATAACGAATTCAACAATTTTCTTATCTGTTCAATCAAATGAATATCTTTGATCACACAAATCTAGCTCTCCAACTTTCTCGTTGACTACATAAAATATAAAACCAGACTGTTAATCCTGAACATCCTAAAAATGAACTAACGAGCTTATAAATAATAAATGAATAACTTAATTCAACAATTTTCTTATCTGTTCAATCAAATGAATAATCACTAAATCTATCCAGAAAAGGAAAATATAAAACCAACTGGGCATTAAAAATGAACTAACGAGCTTATAAATAATAAATGAATAACGAATTCAACAATTTTCTTATCTGTTCAATCAAATGAATATCTTTGATCACAAAATCTAGCTCTCCAACTTTCAATACATAAAATATAAAACCAGACTGTTAATCTTTAAAAATGAACCGTTATAAATAATAAATGAATAACGAATTCAACAATTTTCTTATCAGTTCAATCAAATGAATATCTTTGATCACACAAATCTAGCTCTCCAACTTTTCCAGACTGTTAATCCAGACTTGACTACATAAAATATAAAAAACCAGTCTGTTAATCCTGAACATCCAGAAAATGTTGACTAAAAAATATAAAACCAGCTGTAATAACATCCAGAAAATAAAACGAAAATAAAATAATAAAATAATAATAATAAATGAAGTGCATGAATTAAGAATGAAATTCAATACATTTTTTTTATCCGTTCAATCATGTAAATAGCTTTGTTTACACTAATCTAGCTCTCCAATTTTCTCGTTGGCTACATAAAATATAAAACCAGACAGTTAATCCCGGACATTCAGAAAATAAATAAAAGGGCTTATAAATAATGAATGAATAAAATAATAAATAATAAATGAAATGCACAAATTCAATACATTTTTTAATCCGTTCAATCATATAAATATCTTTGTTTACACTAATCTAGTTCTCCAATTTTCTCGTTGACTACATAAAATATAAAACCAGATATTTAAACCTAGACATCCAGAAAATGA
This sequence comes from Caerostris extrusa, assembly GCA_021605095.1. Classification (NCBI taxonomy): domain Eukaryota; kingdom Metazoa; phylum Arthropoda; class Arachnida; order Araneae; family Araneidae; genus Caerostris; species Caerostris extrusa. Next base: position 74,328 of record BPLR01004485.1, on the reverse strand, counting down.
GCAAACGAGCTTATAAATAATAAATGAATAATGTAATAAATAACAAATGAATAAAATAATAAATAATAAATCAAGTGCACAAATTCAAGAATGAAACTCTTGAATTCGTCGATTCGTTCGTGTTTGTTGAAACTCTTAAATTACATCTTCGAATACATTTTTTTTTTTTCGTTCAATCATGTAAATAGCTTTGTTTACACTAATCTAGCTCTCAGTTTTTCGTTGACTACATAAAATATAAGGCCAGGCCGTTAATCCTGCACATCCAGAAAATGAACAAACGGCCCCGGTTTATAAAAATGATGGCTGCAAACAGCCGCACGAGTGTTCGGCAACGTGTTTTTAAGCTATCAAAAGATGTGCGCTTGAATTAGACTTTATGAATAACGGCTGCCATAATTCAATATACCGTCAACATAGTTTATCCCCCTCCTAACAATATTTCTTGGCTGACGGCTATTAAAATTCTATGAAGGGGAAGGGGGAGGGAGAAGTCTTAGAATAGTTCGGAGAACAGAAAGAAAGCTCTTCTACGTAAATTATAAGTGACAGATGTGATGGATTGTGGCTTTCATTTTATGTTATTCAAATTTCTGCTTTTTTTATGTACGACACAGCTACGCGGGAATCTTGCGATTGTACTGAAATTGCAGTAAAAAATAAGTTTACTCAGAATGATTTTTAGATTTCCCTCGGTGTCTTTTTTTTTTTTTTTTTTTTTTTTTTTTTTTCAACTTTTTCTTTCCCCCATCCACGAATTGTATTCAGGTTTAGATGCAAATTTTTGTAAATGGATGCCATGCAGTATGGTACATGTATGAGTTATGGGTCGCAATAAAATACCGTTAAAAAACAATGTGTATGTTTTGAATTAAAAGTATTCAAATAGTTATGGCTTGCAAGTTGTATGTTTCTTCCAATTGGCAGATCAGATTTTCTAAATGTATCAATTGTTGAATGTTTTCTTTAAAAAAAAAAAAAAAAATAGCAAAATTTTCTGTAAAAAAAGATATATATAAATAAAAAAAATATATATATATTAATTTTTTTTTTTTTTCTAGCCAAGTTTTATTTCTGATGTGAAGTATACATTAACAACTTGCGTAATTACTCTGTTGACTTATTGTTTCAGTTTTATTGTAACATTACAACAATTTCGATACATTTTTCCAATTAGATTCTTTTTAATACATTTTTTTACATTTTTTTACTTTTTTTAATACATTAACTTTACACATTTTTTTAATACATGCATTTTTAATTAGTGTTTTATTCCGATAATAAGCGATAGATTTTGATAATTAAAATGATTTTTTAATTAATTCATTTATGCAAAAATTTCAGGAGATTTATCATATTTATGACGGATTTTTAAAAGTATATATAAACTCAAATCTGAAAACGTTACTAGAAACTTCTATATACATTATGTCGAAGAAAAACTATCCTTTTGAAAAGAGTTTCACAAATTACACATTTAAAATAAGCAGTGAGTGACGATGACGTTAGTGTCCTATATTTACTACAGAAGGTATTAATTAAAACCGAAAAAACGCGAATCAAATTAAATGTGATTGCTCATACTAAATTAAACTGCATGACTATTGATAAAATGGATAATTTTTATTGATTAGACTGAAAAGATGTCGATTTCCAAATTAGAATAAAAAAATTCAGTCATAATGATTCATTAACTCCATTTGAACATTTTTTAATTTAGCTTCTATATAGGCGATTTCCAAGCTAGAATAGAGAAATTTAGACGTAACAATTCATTAATTTCCATTTGAACATTTCTTAATTTGTAGTATCTATATATAAGTCCAAACAGCTTCTATACATAGCATAATACACCACTTTCTATTTAATTTCAAAGAATGGATGTCAAATATAACTTCAGATAAATATAATTCGGCTGTCTCGTATATTTTTATACCGAGACGTCTGCTCCATGTATTGTTATTCTTTATAACAATTTCATATAACATTTGCAGAAAGCCTTTCCCAATTGCAATGATTCTAAACTTAAGTCTGTATTCCTCCTTTTCATATTGCGTCGACAAAGGATTATCACAATATTTTTCATAAGAACAAAAAAAATAAAGAAAGTGTATTATAATATAGCAAGGAAATAAAGTTATCCTTTAAAACTGAAAGAAAAAAATGGATACGAGTAAACTAAAAGAGTCTTCTTGGAAAAAAAAAAAACTATAAAATATGATATAAACGCATATGAAACTCACGCAATATGACACAATTGCATTTGTGATGGCATAATTTAAAATTCGTAGGATATTGAAAATGTTTTACAAAGTATAAAGGCAGAAGAATGAGATGAAGCGAAAAGTTGTTTTGTCAGCATAACAGACGAAAAAGAAATACAACATAACACATTCCCAACTTAAAGGTTCTGTCATTTATCCGCCATTTCATATTGAAGTATCCTCGGAAAAAGGGATAAATTGCAAAGCTTCTTTCCAGTAAAAGCTCCATATATATATAACAGAGAGAATATATATATATAACAGAGAGAATATATATATATAACAGAGAGAAAATCCATTTTGGTTGGTTACTGCTGTTTCGTTTTATAACTTTTTAATAGATATTGCTTTCGAAAATGCTTTTTTCTCCCTCCCTACTTTTACGCCAAACCTTTTCGTTTCCTAGCAGGCATTACAAAAAGGCACAAAATAGATATGAAAAAAAAAAAGAAAAGAAAATCGGGAAATAACCATTTTTTGTTGAAGACTTTTAAAAGGAAAAAAAAATAATAATAAAAATAAAGAAAGGAAATATTCTTCAGTGAGTTCACATCTGAATCGTTTTCTAGCGGGCAAATTTGAAGCTTAATGGAGATGTTCTTCCTTTTAGATGTCGACTTAGGAAGAAAATGGGGGTAGGAACGTTTGTGGAAAATTTTTCCTAAGTAGCCTTTTTGGGGATGGGCGAAAAGGAGAATAAATAAATATAAATAAAAAAATAAATAAATAATAATAAATAGGCAAGCACGAAAAGTACGTAATGACATTTTACAACGTATTCAGTTCAATCCTTAATAACAATCCATTCTATTTCTTCAAAGAAAAAAAAAGGTGGGGGTATTGGATAGAAAATGAAGAAAGGAGGTGAATTTCCGTTAAGAGATAATTTTCTTTTGCTGCTAGAATTCGAAAAATGCAGCTGTGTGCCTACTTTTATTTGTCTCTTCAAAATTGCACATCTCAATGGACGGATTTTAAGTTTAAAATTCATTTCAAATCCTTTTTAAGGGCTTTTGTTATCATTTATTTTATCGAATCTGTTTGAAATTTAAAGATATATATATATATATATATATATATATATATATATACACACCTTTTCTAAGGTAGTATTACCAATTCAACAAAATGTTATTCACTATTATAATAGAAAGATTTTGGAGGAACGTCTGATGAAAGATAATATCTCCCTTTTCTAAATAAATATATGTATTTCACAGTTCTTTACAAATAGATAGAAAAAATTGAATTATGTTTATTCGTAAGAACTACGACATAATAAATCAATGCGAATGTTTACATTGTAAAATAAGATTTTATTTCGATTTTACGAAATAGAAGAATAAAGTTACATTATTTTACACCGGTAATAATTTTAAACTTTATTTTACTTGTTTTAAATTCATGCAGATGTGTCAAAAATATATGAATATATTTATTTTTTTATAGATGACGATATTTTTGGGATAAAAGTAAGGGGGAAGATTTCTGGAGAATCGGAAATGTGATCTATCACAAACAGGTAATCATAAAACTTCTTTAAAAAAATTCAATATAATTTAAATTTCTTTCTTTTAAATTTTGATAAAATTCGTAAATTGATATCAATTCCTTTCAATAAGTTTGAAATAAATTTAGCCTAAAACTTTAAAATCACAATACTTTCAAAATTAAGTTATTTTATCTCAAAAAAGGTAAACATTGGATACGTATTTTAATTTTAATAATCCCAGCTGCGGGGGATTATGCTACAATAACCTTCTATTGAACCATTAATATTTTTCACAGGAAATTGTAAGGAATCTAATTTCCATACATCCGTTTTGTAGTCACGTTGTCAAATAAAGATCACGATTTTTCCCATTAAAGTAGTTTTTTAAACAATCTAAAATATTTCATTTCCTTCTTTTTACCATTTAATTACATGTATTTGTGACACATAGCAGTGATAGCAATAATTATAATTATAAAATCCTTTAAATTTAATAATTCACGCATGCACAAATTCCTCAATTATTTTTAGTGCAAATTGCAGGCATGTTCTAATTCAATTTTGCCTTTAATTAAATAAAATAAAACAATATTTAATAATTATAATAATAATAGCTTTTTTAAATTAAAAATGTTTATCGAATTCAAGTCAGAAAAACAATACAAAATTTTTCCCATTAAATTTATTTTAATTAAAACGATAAAATAATTACAGTAATTCAAATAGAAAAATCTATAAACACATTTTTAATTTATATTAATTGCAAAATATTTATTAACATTAGAAATATTTTTATAGCATTTTTAAATTTAAAATGTCTACCGAATTCAAGCAAGAAAACAGTATAAAATTATCCCATTTTCATTTTAATTAAAACGATAAAATAATTATTGTAATTCAAATAGAAAAAAATCTATAAACACGTTTCAATTTATATTAATCGCAAAATGTTTATTTTTTATCAATATTTGTTGTAGTCAATTTGCGCTTATGTTATTTATTAACATTTAAATTAAATTAAAGCATTAAAAAAATGAAAATAAATATTGACCTGGAATATTTTTAACGTTAAATCAAAAAAGAACATAATCAACTGAAAACGTTTTGAGCTTAAATAAGTGCCTTTTAAAGGTTAAAAGATCATTTTCCTTTTCAGTTTTCAAAACAGTTGAATTGCATGTCTGCAAAGATCAATTGTGTAAAAAGATATGCATCATTCATTGTTTTCACTCATTTTACTCCAAAAAACAATGGCAGTAACCAGCAAATATTCTGAAATCGAAATCTGAGTGACCTTGTTGCGAAAATAAAGAGCAATTTTTCAATTATTCAATCGTTTTTTTCTTTTTAAAGAATAGTAAATAACTGCTATAAGATTAATCGATTTGAATGCAATTATCTAAAAAATAACATTTAAATAATGCTGGTTACATTGTCAAATGAAATTTAATGGAAAAAAAAAAATCGAACTCGATCACAAGTGGAAGTAAAAATAATAATAAATCATTTTATCAACTTGTACATTAAAAAGATACAATAGTAAATGTAGTTGAATAATCATGAATAATTTTTTTTCACGCGTATCTTTTTTTTTTTAAATGTAAATACTTTTTACTCATGGTTATCACGATTATTTATTTTAAATTATATTACGTATAACGTAACTCGTAATTAACAAACAAAAACGGATTTTTATGTGAATATGCACCGTTCCTCAAATTGTTTTTTGACAGGCAGCATTATTAAATTGAAAGTGAAACAGTGTTTATACACAGTAAAACACATTCATACCCTATAATTATTGGGCAAGGTATGTATGCGGAAAAAAGAAGTTGCGTTTAAAGTCCAAAGAACTTTTTTTTTCTAATAAGTTTATAACTTGTTTTGCTGCAATTTCTCAAAAGTTGAACCACATTTCAAATCATATGTAATAATATAAAAGGTAAGCACAAAGTCTTGTCCAGGTTATAAAAACTCATTGTGCGAAAACTATACGTTTGTTTGGATACACTGCAAGTACCGTTATAAAGTTTTTAATAAGACCATGTACTTCAGTAGATTTCAACGCCCCTTTGTGAATGCGGAATGTGCGCCCTGTTGTTAGCTATTTGCTTTTTAATATGGCGTATTTAACAATACACAGAGCATCTTTTATCCCATCCTTCAGTTCTTTGACGTCAGAAACTGGTGAAGCAAAGACTGTCATTCATATAGCCTCCAAAGAAAAAAATCAAGAGGGATAATTTCAGTAGATCAAAGTGTTGGTCCATTCCTTTCACTCTACCAGCCTAGAAATTTTTCTAAAAACTCACGAACTTAAGAACCCCAGTCAGGTTTGGTTTGTCGCTCTACGGTCGTCTTGTGCACACTTTTATACGAAATAGATCGGGACGTACAGATTAAGGTGGATTCTGAACCACCCACAAACATACCGCTAAGATTCGAACCTGGAGCCTGCGGTACCTAAGGCTAGAGCACTAGCCAATTGGCCATCAGGTCGCTATTATGAATGCGTCCAATAAGATGACAAGAAAGAAAATTTGTGGTACTTCATGATTGTCTTCCTGTAGCATTAACAAAAATACTGTATTGACTATATGCCCCTTTTTCTATATGTGCCCTCCCCTCCTCTTAATTTATAACTACGCCTTAAACAATTAAGGCCATTCAAATTGATTTTGCGACCAAAAACGCACGGTGGTGATTCACAGGTAATTCCCCCTTCATCATGGAATTCTTGGAGTAATTTATGCATTTGCAAATTGGGTAACGGCGCCGATGGTAATACAGCAGGAGGAGTGATGGATAAAAACCACTGAAAGAATTCGCTATTAAACTTTAATGGGGCAATCCCATTCGTTACGCTTCCTACAGTTTTTTTTTTTTTTATATATTTACCTACAGCTTAACGTGGATTCCAAACCACTCACAAACATCCATACTACCGCCAAAATTCGAACCTGAAGCCTATGCTACCAAAGGTCAGAGTGCTATCTAATTGGCCATCAAGCCACAAACAACATTAGGTTTGGTTTGTTGCACTAGGGTCATTTTGTGCACACTTTAGGCTAATGAAACGGGCACCTACAACAATCTGAATTCCGAACCACTCATAAACATACCGCTAAGATTCATGAATATACGGTATTATACATAGCCGATATGAAAGCGTCCAGCAATTAACCGGAAAGAATATTTGTGGTACTTCATGACTGTCTTCCTGTAGCATTAACAGAACACCGCTTTGACTACGTCCCTTTTTTCTAAGCGTCCTCACCTCTTCTTAATTTATAACTCCGCCTTAAACAATTAGGCCATTTAACATTAGGCCATTTAACGTTAGGCCATTCACAGGCAATCCCAAAAAAAAAACTTTGCAGATTGGGTAACGGTGCCTATGGTAATAGAGCAAGAGGAGTGATGGATAAATAACGCTGAAAGAATTCGCTATTAAACTTTAATGGGGCAATCTCGATACTCGCATTTGCTACGCTTCCTACAGTTTATATATATTTTACTTCTGGCTCCTTTTAGCGAAAGCAAATTAAATAAACTATGAGATAATGTTAATATGAAATCTAAAAATTAAGAAAGCTTGGTTTGGTTTGTCACTCCACGGGCATTTTGTGCACACTTTCGGCTAATTAGACCGGGACCTAAAACAAAGTTGATTTCGAACCACTAAGACATTCAAATTAAGATCCATCTAAGATTCGAACCGGTACCAAAGGCCAAAGCGCTAGCCAATTAGCCATCAGGCCGCTATTATGAACCGGAACCTACAGCTTAGCGTGGATTCCGAAGCACTCACAAACATCCATATTACCGACAGGATTCGAACCTAGAGCCTGTGGTACCAATTGACCATGAGGCCGCTATTATGAAAGCGTCCACCAATTGACCGGAAAGAATATTTGTGATACTTCTTCACTGTTTTCTTTAAGTATTAACAAAATACCGTTTTGACTACATGCTCATTTTTTCTATGCCCTCCCCTCCTCTTAATTTATAACTACGCCTTAAACAATTAGGCCATTTAAAGATTTTGTGACTAAAAACGCACGGTGGTGATTCACAGGTAACCCCCCTCAAACCTTTGCAGATTGGGTAACGGTTGGCATATGGTAATAAAGCAAGAGGAGTGATGGATAAATAACGCTGAAGGAATTCGCTATTAAACTTTAATGGGGCAATCCTGATACTCGCATTTGCTACGCTTCCTACAGTTTTATATATATATTTACTTCTGGCTCCTTTTAGCGAAAGCAAATTAAACACACAGGCGTTTCAATTTCACGGAAACGGTGTTTCGAACCGCACCCGTAATTTAAAAATAAATGAAACTCAAAACAGAAAGGAAGGTAGAAAAAAAAATTGTACTACGATGGCAGATCGGAGACCCCATGTTAAAAATAATAACCCTCCAGGCGTGAACAAATCATGAACAACAAACGGTTTTTGCCAGTCGCAAAAAAAAAAAGTTCTAATATCGCCATCACGTTGTTCAATTATAAAGCAGGGCGTAGGGGGCCGCTTAGAACCAGTTGGGCGGGGTCCAAACGATCCTAAAGTATTCACACTTCGCATAAAAATGAAAAAAGTGTTATAAAAAAAAAAAAAAAAAAAAATCTGCTGGAAGCACCAAGGTTGTGCTTCTGAAAAATAAATTAATAAAATAAAGAAATAATAATAAGTTATGGTTATATTTTAAAAACAACGGCAGTAAAGGTAGGAATAAGGAAATGAAAAAAAGCTTCGTAGAATTTCACGGATAATTAATAAAATGCCGGTCATATTAAATACCTTCAACGTGTTGGATGAGAAATTCTATTTTTCAAAACATATCAGTCGTTATTATTATTATATTTTTTTTAAAGCAAGAATTTCTTTATGCGAAATTATTTCGCTAGTAATAGCAGTCTCTATGGTATAGAATATTTTTGAAATATTTCAAACGTACTGCCAAATAGGGCATGAAAATAAATCGCATAGCAGTTGCAAAGTTTTTTTTTTTTGATAGCAACGTTATTTCTTCTTTTACTTTTACTTAATACTTATAAAAACAAAAGGAAAAAAAAATGCCAGGCTAAGGTTTGTTCCAGAACATTCAAAGTGATGTTCTAATGCAGCCGGCAATATAGAGATCGTTAATCTTTATGCCATAAGCAAGGGCTGCTTTGGCAGTCATTTAGCACAACTTCTAAACATTTCTTTCCGATATAGGAATGCCTTTTGCGACATTCTATACGTTTCCGCAAACAAAATCGAAAGCAAGTTCTTTGTTCAATGAATTCAGACATTTCAGAAATCGCCCGAATCAGTTTGAGCGTCTCACAAAACCGCGCGTTACTCAAACACTAATGAATATTTTGACTTCCCACTTCCCACAAGGACAGTGCCAGCAACCTAAAAAAAAAAAAAAAATTGAAATTCCAAATCCCCGAGAATTTTAAATTGAAAATGGGTCTTACTTTTGGACACAGTAGTATAATCATATTTTATTTTCCAAGCTGAACATGAAATCCTTTTTCTACGTCCCATATTTATACAATTAAATCTCTTTTTACAGTTCTCACAATAGAACGAGACCTGCCATGAATCATACCATTAAAATAAAAAAATTGTGTTTACCACTTTGCAACAGAAGCCTCTGCGCATTTCCGTCACTACCCATCACAACACTCTAGGATCCTATTAGATCGGGACATAACGTTTAAAGTGGATTCTGAACCACTACAAACATCCATGGCACCGCCGGACTCGAACCCAAAAAGAACCCCAACCCGCCAGGACGCTAGCCACTCAGCAAATCAGGTCCCATTAATTAATAGAAAAATATTTCATGTTCAGGTTGGAAAATAAAATATTATTATATATATATATAATTTAATAATTATATACATTTATTTTTCAAGTTGAACATGAAATACTTTATCTACGTCTCATATTTATACAATTAAATCTCATTCTAAAAAAAAAAAAAAAAAAAATTCTTAAGTATAGTATAGTTCTCAAAATAGAAGGACTTGCTATGAATCATACCATTAAAAAAAAAAAGAAAAAAAAAGTGTGTTTACCACTTTGCAACAGAAACCCTCCGCGCATTTCCGTCAACCTACAATCTCGTCTGTTTCACACTCAACTTGGTACTCCTCAATAGAAGGATCTCACATTCGCATCACAACGGTGAAGAAAAGAGAGGAAGGGATGGTAAAAGAAGAAAAAGAAAGAAAAGACATCCTCAGAAGAAAACTTCACAACAGCCACTCCACAAAACACGATACCTCATCTATTCCGGTGTGCAGGAGAGAGAAAAAAAAGACGGAAAAAAAAAATTTTTTTTTTTTCTTTACTCTTTTGCGGTGAGGGGGTAGGGGGTCGAGAAAATGCTGCAAGCTTCTTTTTTTTTTTTGAATCGCTGTCTTTGTGACAGCAGAACCAGAGGATGGCAAAGAGGAATGTTAATCTTCAGACCAAAGGGAAAAAGTGAAAGAGGACACATATGGAACTATAAGGAAATGCGAGTGTTTACTGTAAGACAACTCTGCTGGAAAGATGGATATGCCGTGCTGTATGCAAGATGGAAAGGAATGCCAACAAGGTGCAATACAAAGGGATATAGCAAGATGCACTATAATACTCCAACGGAACTTCTTTCAATAAATGATACTGTATTTCATTTAAGGATTAATTTATGGCGAATACCAGCAATAAATTAATAATAGGAATACAGATGAAATATGCCACTAACCCAATAAATTACACTTTGGACAGAGTTAATTTTAAATACAAAGATTTTGCAACAACCACACACTAGTAAACACCACTAGTAAATCATTAATTTCTAATCAGCTATCATGGTTGAGAAATTATTATTGAACTTGGATTTTTCTATATTGTTTAGTGTTTTTAACATTCGCTATGTATTCAACATTTTTATTCACATTGATATTCCTCTTCTATTTTTAAATCTGTTGAAACTCAAAATTCATTTAAAATTAAAAACGATATAGAATCTCTCTAATTTTATAATGATGAATAAGATGATGGCCAATATTTTAATACAATAAAGAATCTTTCTAATTTTATGATGATGGCTAATATTTGACATTTTGACATTTTAATGTCGCAGTTTTCATTCATTGTTTTTACAAGAAATGTCTAGAAATTTTTTTAATGCAATTTGAAAATGAAAGATAATTTTAAAAATTATCTGATTAATTAGATAATTGATCGTATTTATATACAACGACATTCTTTATGTCGAAAATATTATATTGATTGATTTTAGTGCTAATATTTGAATTTTATTATTATTATTATTATTACTGTTCTGAATAAATGAATATTTGGAAAAAAATGAGAAAAGTCAATTTTTTTTAATTTGCATTCTTTACATATTATTTCCAATCTTTCTTAAACGAATATCAGAAATTGTTGACATTAAAAATATTTTTAAAAATTTTTAAACTTAAAAAAGTTTGCCTATTTTTAATATATTTTTTGCGATAAATAATGTGTATATCTAAAAAATAATCTAAAAATAATAAAATAAATAAACTAATAAAAACTATTATCAAAAAACAAAGAATTGCTTATAATAATCCTTAATTAACAAAAACAATCCAGTTGATGAAAGATATAAACTATACCTTTCTTAAGTTAGTTATTTTTCTAAACAAATCAGCAAACACACGGCCGTATCCATCATACGCATACCACATTTTCAAACTCCTATTTAATAAAAGGCGTTGCTTTTATAAATAATTATTAGTAATCTACAGACCTGATCTTTTATCGGTGCATTTTTTTTTTTTTGTAAGGTGTATCAACAAAGACATTGCAATGTACTAATAACCGTGCCCAGTTGTAAATAAAATCGTTAATCAAAAGTTTTAATTTTGCCGGTCGCAAAAAAAAAAAAAAAAAAAAAATTAACTGGAGGCACCCGGGCAATAACCGGTCCCTTGTAACGCGGTAGTTAATTTAAGTACCCCTTGCAGTCCGCGCACTGACAGATTTATGGAGTCTGACCGTAAAGAGTTTTTATGACTTCCCTTAATAAATTCCGGAATTAATAATGCGGAGGATGGATGACTTCTCGATGGGAGAGATTGGACAGTCCCGATTTGGAAAGGACATCAAGAGGTTTCGTGACCAGAATGGAGATTGAGGAAGAGTTTTGGTTTTGTTTATTTGTTCGGGTACAGCTTTTTCCAAGTACTACTATGTTCAAAAGTAAGACCCATTTTCAATTTAAAATTCCCGGGGATTATGGAATTTCAATTTTATTTTCTGTTGTTGTTGTGACTCCTCAATGTCCTGCAGTACGGGACGGACATCCAATGAGTGATCTACTCATGGATGGTGGGAAAGGGGCAACTTCTGTTGTGATGGAGCACCCGTAGGTAGAAGTCAGACTTTTGTTCCGTGACGCTCTAGCAGTCATATGAGACCGGAACCTACGGCTTAAAGTGGATTCGAACCACTACAAACATCCATGGCACCGCCGGGACTCGAACCCGAAACCTGTAGTACCGAGCGCCAGAGCGCTAGCCACTCGGCCATTCAGGACCAATTTTTTTTTTTTTTTTTTTTTTTCTTTTTTTTAGGTTGCTGGTACTATCCTTGACATCTGTGTAAAATTTAAAATCAAAATATTCATGAGTGTTACGCTTGGTTTTGTGGGACGCTAAGTCTGATTCCGGCGAGTTTTGAAATGTTCTGAATTAATTGAGCAAAGAACTTGCACTCAATTTTGTTTGCGGAAACGTGTAGAATGTTGCCGAAGGCATTCGGTGAACATTCCTATATCGGAAAGAAATGTTTACAAATGGTAAAAACAGTTCAAAGAAAGCAGAGAACGCGTTGAAGACGAAGAGCCCTCTGGTCGACCATCCACCTCAACCGACGAAGCTCACGTCCAAAAAACTAAAGATGTGGTGCTTGCAAACCGTCGATTTACAATTAGAGACCCTGCTAATGATGTTAGAATTTCAAAAGGATTGGGCCTCAACGCGTGAAATCTCGATTTGTACCGAAAATACTGAATGCGGCAGCTCACACTGCATTGACTCTTCGTAACTTTTTTCGCCAAAAAATGAAACCCATATGGTCCCACAACCACCGTATTCACACTGTGCGACTTCTGACTATTCCCTGAACTCAAAAGACCACTCCGGGGACACCCTTTTGGGTCGATTAAAGAGATTCAACGTGAATCGCCATGCACTTTGAAGGCCGGTGACTTTTTAGCATGTATTGAGGATTGGAAAAAAAGTTGGCATAAGTGCGTTGTGTCCGGAAGGGATTACTTTGAAGGTAATGAAATAAATTAGGGAGAATAAATAAAGAGTTTTCGAAAATTGGTTTTACTTTTTGGCACAGTAGTAATTGAGACTCCTCATTTTAAAAGATTTGTGCCTTGAATTCTTCTTGAAAAAAAAAACGAAAAAGCAATTGCTGATTTGTCACAATCATGTCGTGTTAGTTGAAAAATTAAGAAAAACGAATCATGCTATTAGTATCATTGTTTGGGTTTAGAAATATAAATATTAATTTTTATTTTAATGTAAAATGAAGTTGAAAGGCATTGATCCTCTAACACAAAAGGATTTCTTTTTTTTTTTTTTTAAGTTTATGTGTTGCTTCAAATAATTAAGGCTTATTTTTTTTGTTATTGTTTTTATATGTTTACAATATAGAAAATTCAATTATTTAGATTACTGTCATTGAAGAATGACATCAAAAAGAAATTAATGATTTGCTATAATTATGTGGGTTTTTATATTACCACATAATGATAGCTACAAGAGATGGAATAATTATGGCATTAGTATAAGTAGTTAGTGATGTTAGTTTCAAAAAATATTACTTTTTTTAAAAATATTATATTGAAAATTATTATTTTTTTTTTTTTTTATACTGACTGTTATTCTTTTTTTTATTTCAGATATTATAAAAAAAAAAAAAAAAACTACAAAAAGCTATTCAATGAATGAAAATTCTGACAAAGATACATGCTACTACATACTGTTATATCCCTAATAATGCATTTATTTATAACATTGTAATGATTTACACGAGCATTTATTTTGTACGATTTAACATACTTAAAAAAAAAAGAAAAAAGAATGAATAAAACGATTTGTTAAACGTTTTATTAAAGAAAATACATCGATACAACGAACATTTTAAAATATGACTACATTCATTAATCAGCAATTAAAAAATTCCCAAAAATTGGCAAATATGCATTGGTAACTGTAATGCGAAATGTATAATATTTTTCTTACTTTAAAAAACTACTGAATAAAAATGGGCGGCAGTTTATCGAAGAATGTGAGAAATATTATAAATATTAATTCTTCAGTGATTTTAATTCAATTTCATACTTTATGTTGAATGAATAATGACATTATGTAAAAAAAAAATTTAAATTTTATCTATTTCTAAGACACTTAAAAGAAGTCTTTATTTAACGCAAGTTTATAAGCATTCATCATGTAAAGATATTATACTATTCGGCAGAACAAACGAAACATTCCAATATTTATTATGCCAAAAATTCTTAGTAAAATTCCAGATATTTCAAAAAATAATTACTTAATTCACGAATAAAAATGTCTTCCTTATACAATTTAATGCTATATCAAAATAACTAGCGACACCTATTGTCATTCCATAAAACTAAACAAGTGTGCAATTCATAACATAGATGGCAGCACATAACAACCAAATAAAAAAAAATCGTATGCTGCCATCTATTGGCAAATAAGTGGATTGATTGATTATAATAGCACATATTGCCGATATGAAAATAAATATATGATATAAATGTATATCATTTTACTTCGATAAAAATTTTAATAATTTTTGTACTGATAAGTAGAATTAATATTAAAATGAAAAGATTAAATTTTTAAATATATTTTAAATTTATGGTTGTCATTAATATTCATATTTTATTATTTTTATGTTTTCATAAATGCAATGTCTTAAACATTGTATAGGAAACAATACAGAACAAGGAAATAAAACTGATTAGTTTTATTTTATATTCAAAATACAAATTTACAATATATATAGATATATACAAAAATAAAAGAAATTCAAAAACTCACCACATCTTGATACAATTTACGAACAGGAACTTGTTGATCAGATTTCTTCTTTACATCATCAAATAAAGATTTTAAACTACCGTCCTTAATTTAAATAGCAGAAAAAAAATATTAAGCTTGTTTCATAAATCCGAAATAAAATTCCAGTACAACTCTTAGCATACACCATCAAATCAAATCAAACAAAAAGTGCTTTTTAATTAATTTTATAACAGTATTACTTTTTTTTTATTTTAGTTTAGTTTATACCCAATTCAAAAATTCGAATTTGGAAACTTACATCACTATGTTAAATACAATTTTACACCAATTCAACATAATTGTAATTTTAAAAATTTTAATTTATAAATGATTTAAGTAATTTATCTCATTTATTACTTTAAAATTAATATTTTCAATTAATTAAATAAATTTGAAGTAATTTTAAATAAATATAATAATAATCTTCAATATAAATAACAATCATAAATAACAATTTAACAATCATAAATATTCAACATTAAAATAAAAAATAATCATGGGATAAAAAATGTTAAATGACTTTTAGTTTGTTAAATAATGAAAAGTAAAATTAAAAATTAATTAAGGAAAGTAAAATTTTATAAGGAGGGAAAAGAAGACCAACACCAACATTTAAAGGCATGCGTTAAAATTTAAAGAGTGAGTACAGGGTGCTCAAAAAACTAAAAACTTATGTAATATTATTTGTAGATTTATATTAATCACATTTTAATAAATTATTTCAAATAAATTTTGTTAAGAAAATTTCTTAAAATCTTGTTAAGAAATAAATTAAAAAAAAATATAATAAACAAATTAACTAAATATTTATATTATATAATACTTAGTTTTTACAAATTTATTAAATAATAAAAACAACCAAATACTATTCGACATTTTTTTCTTTTGTATCTTTAAAATTTATTCTGATATTTATTGCACATATATGAATAATAGATTGTCTTTTATTATAATTTGTTTGTATTTAAAAAGTTATTTCATAATTAGCAAACCCAAATCTTCTTAACACTGAAATTTTTAAAAAATATAAGAAATTATATAACACTGAAGAATTGTTGTTAATGCAAGACACCCTGTACATTGATAATATAAATATAAGTTAGATTGTACACTGATTGTAAGACAACTTAAACTATCATACATAAACATGCTTGCATGCAATATTAGACTCACACACTTACATACAGAAGAAAGTAGAGTTAAAGGAGGAAGAAAAATAATACAGAAACTACTTCTAAGCACAAGAAAGAAAAAAAAAGTGAAACTAAATATGCAGCAAGGTACAAGCCAACCCCTTTCTTTCGTATACTGACACTGCATTTGTTAAACTACTGGAAACAGACTATAAATGTGAAATTATATGTATAATTGTAGAAAAATTATATATATAGTTGTAGAATAAATTATATGTATTAATAATGAGTGACTGAAGAACATGGAATTTATGGATAATGTATATTGCAAATTAGCATAGATGTTCCTTATATCTCAGAAGAATATATATTCAAATAATTGATTATATTTCTAAGATTTTTTTTCCCCTCTGCATATCTGTTTCACATACAGTACTGCACATCATTGGACTTAAATTGTTTTTCAAAATAGTTTTGAAAGAAAGAGAACACTAACTATGATTCTCAAAGGAAAGCATCATTTTAAAACAATAAATATAAACTAGGTCAAGTAATAATCAAGTTGCCTAAATATAATCCAAGGAATTTCTAACAAAATACTTTAGCCTTTGTACTGATTCGCTATCTCCCATAACACAATAATAATTGTCTGAAGAAATTTGGGCTGACTATTACTGATCTATATTCATGTAGTATTGGAGGTGCCCAAAATATGTCCCAAGCTAGAGCTATATACTCAAACCAGCTACAAAAGAATGATATATTAAACTTATTATATGAATTGAAAGTTTGAAATGTACAATTTCTTCCTTCTTTTGATTTTTTTTTTTTAGAAAAATTAGGCTTTCACATTTCGTTAATTATTCTTCACTTGTCATGTTATGATTTTTAATGTTTATTATTGGCAGTAATAGAATTTTATTATTGTTGTTTGAATGTGGATTATTTACAATTGCATATTCTAATTGTGTATTATTTACAATTGCATATTCTATTTGTGTATTATTTAAAATTGTATATTTTAATCATGTATTATTTACAATTGTATTTTCATCGTGTATTATTTACATATTTTAATCATGTATATTTTAATTTTAATCATGTATTATTTAAAATCACATATTCTAATGTATATTATTTACAATTGCATATTTTAAAGTATATTATTTACAATTGCAAATTTTAAATAGTACATGTACTTCTTGTGCATTGTGGTTAAGAGAATATATACATAGAAGTAGAGCATTTTAACATATTCTAATTGTGTATTACATACAATTGCATATTTTAATGTGCCTTGTGTATGTCGCGTGCATTGTGGTGCAAGAGAATATATACATAAAAATAGAACATTTTAACATATTCTAATTGTGTATTATTTACAATTGCTTTTTTAATGTGCCTTGTGTACTTCTTGTGCATTGTGGTACAAGAGAATATATACATAGTAGAAAATTTTAACATACAAAAATTATATTATTAAATATATGTGTAAATTTCTATATTTTTCAAGGGATCTTTTTAACAGAAATTGGATGTAATACAAACATAATTTAACTTTACTCGCCACCATTTAATATTTTATCTTGAATCATATTTAGAAAACAATGGAATTCTTTTTCCCTTTTCAAGCAAAATTATGCAGTGTCAGCACAAGAAAAAAGTGTCCCACACAAATATATATGTTAAAAAAAAAAAAAGTGAACAGGCAAAAAGGATTCATTTTGAAGAAATGAAAGAAGAAAAGCATTCTCGAACGAGGAGGAGGAGGTTTGTGGGGGTGGTTTGTACGTTTTTGAGATTCTCACCTGGTTCGGAAGCATCTGACTGTGAGGGGGGTGGGGGCTGCGGGTGAGGGGACGGCTGCGACACTGGCTGCTGTGGCGGCGAGGGCCTCATGTGAGAGTTCTGCGGAAGGGAGAAAGCAGGGTTGTTCAAGCGGCTAACACATTCACTATAGGCACACCACACAGATGGAGTGGCAACTGGCTGGCCTACCCCGCTTTCATTACCACATGGATATGATGATAGTTACAAGGATCACAAATTATAACCATATTGCTACTCATTAAAATGTTTTTTTTTTTTTCATTCAATTCCTACTATTAGCTCATACTCTCCCTATATATATATCTTGTTCAAATTTTCAATCGTTAATAAAATACTTTTTATTCATCCACTCAAGTTCAAATATTTTTTTTTTTTTTGTTGAACTCGTAGTGGATGACACTTGATGTTAATATAGTACTTTCAAATATTAATTAATTAATTAATTAATTAAAAAAAAATTAATTTAGTTTTTTTTTTTTTACATTTAAGTTGCATGTATCTAATAATAAATGGCGCCAGATGTAAGAGGGGCAATATAGTGAAAAAAAGTAGGAATTGGCTTTAAAAAAAAAAAAAAAAAAAAAATTTATATTACTTGTTTAATTATTTATAAAATAAATAACAGTTGAAAGGACCCTTTGTTCCTCTCGAAAAATAAATTTCAGACTTTAAAGTATTGCCACTTAAGGGAAAAAAGTTTTATTTATCCAGTAGTAATTTTATTAATCAGTGAATGCAATGCGGTGTTTGTTATGAATCATTTCAAAATTATATGTCCTTGAGTGCAATATACTATCTAATTACTAAAATAATAAAAAAAAATTACATATTGTGACAAAATTATTTAAAATACATCTATAACAATTAATTAATTAATAATAATTCATTCATTCATTGAATTACTTTATAATCTGTTTGATTGAGAAGATCTTATAAGGCAAGGTGTTACAATTAAAGGAAATCTGGTGTTCTATTTTAGTTCTTTATTAAGAATATTAATGAATATCTTCCAATGATGCAAGTATCTGTGATTTATTATTAATTTAATCAACTAATAAAAAGCATCATGGATGTACCAATTAAAAAATTGGTACATCCATTTAATTCAAATGCCTTCAAAGCATTTAATCTCTACATCATATTTAATATAAAAATTTTTCAGAAATTAAAAAATATATAACATTAAAGAATGACTACTAAGTATTAAAATAATTCTTGTTTATTTTCATCATCAAGTAAACCAGAATAGATAATATTTAAATAATTTTTAAATCCAAGTAATTTTCAATTAAAATTAATCTTGTTTGCATATGAATAGTAAGTAAATACACAATTTTGGTCACCAATGATGTGTTTAACTTTCAATTTTCCCAATATGATAACTTTAAAAAAAAAAAAGTCTAATGCATTATGGGGGAGGGGGTATTATCTTAATTAAAACTAAATGTTGTCAACAACTAAGATTAACTAAATTCTCTAATAATAATTCGAAATCATGCCAGTATAGCATTTCATTTTGCTAAAACCTAATCATTTCTTATTTATACTGTTTTCAAGATAAAAAGGGAATTCTTAATTTGCCTCATTAATTTTATTGATTCAGTAACAGTATTTTATCATTGAATTTTATAGAAAAATACAAAAATTTTAATTAAATTAACATTTAAAAATTTAAAACAAATGGAGTTGATATAAAATATTTACAAAATAAATTATAAAAACATATATTAAGAGACATCATTAATGTTGAATAAAAGTTGAACATTAAGAAATTGATCCCACAGACTAATGTAATAAACAAAGAGTGATGCTAAATTTATCTTCAAATATTATGTTACAAGATAGCTATTGGTTTATAGCGTTTTATACAACATTAGAAACATGCCACCCCATCACTTGACTCTACAGAGACAATAAGGCAGAGAAAAATGTTGAGCACTGCAGAGTTTGCTACAAAAGAGCGACAATTGCTACATTGAAATAACATGCACAACATATCTAGAAAAGTGAGGTCTAAGAAATGTATAAGTATGAGTATTCTGTCAGTATCATTCATCTAAAAAAACTTTCTAAAACAAAAATTACTACTAATAGAACTAAAAATGCTTGCTATACTAAAATGAACTAAGTAAGTAAATTTGTAACTGTAGTTTGTGCTTTTAATAATAATAATAAATTTATTTACAAGAATAAAATGAAATAAATTAGTAAATAATACACTAATACAATATTATAATAAAGAATAAGGGGAAAAAACATTTTAAGCTATACAAATTGCATGAAGAAAAATATGTTAATTAAGGTTAAAATTAATTTTTAATTTCAACATCAATTAAAATAAGCAGATGTATTTATTGTCTTCATATTAGATTAAGATCTACATAATATGTCCATAACATAAATTTTGAAAATTATTTGCTGTATTTGTCATGGGAATAATTTTTCAATTATAATAAAAAGTACAATATTTTTAATTCAAAAATTAGTATTAAAATATGTATTTCGTGCATAATTAACAGAAATTAAAATGCATTATTTCATTAAATGTCATAATTAAAAAATAATATCTATCTTAAAAATATATTCCAAATGAGAATAAATGTCATTAATAACAAAACTGCATAAAAACCTTTATTGGAATGATTAAATAAACTTATTTTTTAATTTAATACATTCTAATATTTTTTTTTAAAAAAATGCTATATTTTTAAGACATTCCATGAAGAATCTATTAGTATTAGAATATAAATAACACTATAATATATTGGATAATTAAGAAATATAACTTACTGAAATTATTAGAAATGAATGAACTGACAGACACTCAAAATAACAAGAATGTGCCACATCCTTATCTTTCACACCACTTCAAATAAATTTTTGAGAATATACATTATATATAAAATCATCTATATAAAAAAAATAATTAAAATTTTGAACTTTTTCATTGACAAATCATTATACTTTTAATATCATTAATTAAATTAAATAATTCATTAATCATAAATTAAATTCTCTCACAACTCAATATTTAGAGTTAGTGTAGTTCAAAACAATAAAAACTGGTTGGCAAAATTCTTTAAATTAATATTTTTCACAATAGATGGCAGCACCAAATATATTTCCAGTTTAAATGGTGAGTAATACATCCGGTAGATGGCAGCACTGGAAAGATTCAGGCGTACTACATAATCCATTTTCAGTTTTATACCTTGTTTTAGTGGTGAGTTGGAAGCTACACTAAAAATTATTAGAACTGCATATAAACCTATAACTTACAGGAAAGAAGCCTGCTGGAGCCATAGGACCACCTGGCATACCATCATTTGGCGGAATTTGACCTAGCGGACTCGGCGCTGTGGGATTCTATGGAAAATAAAAAAAGTGTAAGAAAAACAAACTTCAATAATGAAAATAAATTTAATTCAATTTCTTTACAGTTTTTATTTATTTTTTGGTCAATAGTTTTCCACCTTTTATGAACAGATTTAATTTTTATTGAAACTTTAACTTTTAATGCAAATTAACATTTTTCGAAAAGTTATAAATATAACAAATAAATCTTAAAAATAATATTTATCACACAACAACACTTTCAAGAAGAAAATGTTTATGAGGAAAATAAAGACGTTTTACATATTTTTCGATTGAAATTTAAAAAAAAAAAAAAAAAATCATAATTCACTACAATATTTAATAAAAAAAATTTGTTGTGAGAATTTTTTTTGGTATATTCTGAAATACTTTTAAATGAACTAAATAAAAGATTTAATTCATACAATTTCTTTTTTTTTTTTTTTTTACCCTTTACTTTTAAGCAATTTTATAATTTTAGAAATTTTTGAAGAGCAATACATAATTGTTTAAAATTGTATGCTTGATTATACTTTTCTATTAGAGACAAAAATATTGATAAATGGATCACTGATTGTTTACTTAATACGAGATAAGCATAATAAATTTTTTAACCTCGTAAAACAATTGATGTTAGTTACTACCAATTATCTTTATTATAACATACATTTCATTGAAAAAGAAATTGAATTTGTATCAGTAATATAAAGCAAAGACATAAAACAAAAGTTGAAATGCTAATACATGTATATTTTAGATATGATTTTAAAAAATAGCAACAAGTAAAGGCTACATTTATAAAAAGTTAATTTTGGGGTTAGGTAGAGTTGTTTTTGTAAGAGTTATTATTTGTTATGTAGAATTGACATTTAAAGAAACATACGTTTTTTTTAGTATTGTAATAAACAGCTGAATTAGTAAATTGTATAAAAGGTAGTATATTTGAAATATTCTTGGAAGCATTGGGCATATTAATTTACTCTGAACTTAGTTCCAGTAAAAGAATTGCAACATATTTTCAACTTAAAATCTTTGCAACGAAGAGGGTGAATAAAAGAGAAGAACATGAAAGAAAAAAATAGTTAATGCATGTGAGTGCCCCCCCTTCCTTCCACTGCATACGAAATTATATCCCTTTTAACCTGCATGATTTCTATTAACTCTGTTATGCAGAAATGAGACAATCGTATACCATTCTGGAATTATGGAAATTTATATTTGAATACATGTTCCAAACTAATATATTATCATGGCAAACACAATGTGTTTTTAAAGAAAATATACTTCTCAATATCTTTAAAAGGTTAAAAAGAAAAATCAACAAAAAAGTTTCAGCAATAGATTCCTTGTCGTCAAGATGGATAGAAACTATTTCTCAAACGTATAAACGAAAACAATAAGACTTGTTCTTTAATAAACACCAAAAGTAAGCATCTCTTTACAATGGAGGTTACGTTTGAAACGTTGAAATGTACTTTCTAAGCCACGTTGTCAATTCAAAGGGCAACCCAAAAAACTTATCATGAAATAATAATACAATGAACGAATAAATTTGTCGATAAAAACATTTCTAAAATACAGGTTAACAGTATAAATAAATAAATAAAAATCCCTCGAATACAATCTTTATTTCAATTATTTCACAGACGATCATAATTATATAATAATATACTTAATGTTTTTAAGAGGTTTAAAATAAAAATCAACCAAAAAGTTTCAGCAATAGATTACTATATAAAATTCTATTCCTATTATCCTAAAAAATTGTTTAAAAACAGGCTGCTGTTGTTGCCGTTAAAAAAAAAAAAGTTGTCGTCAAGCTGGATAGAAACTATTTCTCAAATGTATAAACGAAAACAATAGGCTTGTTTTTTTTTAATAAACACCAAAAGAAAAACATTCCCTTTACAATGGAGGTTACGTTTGAAACGTTGAAATCTGCTCTCCTACCACGCTGTCAATTCAATAACGTATTTAGAGATAACTAATACCGCAAATAACTTCACATAGGAAAAACAACCCAAAAGATTAGCATGAAATGATACAACGAACGTATAACTTTGTCAATTTCTAAAATACATTTCTAACAATATAAAAAAAACAAAAAAAAAAAAAAACTCGCTTGCAATCTTCATTTCAATTATATCGCAGACGCTTGTAATGAAGAAAAATAAAATAAAAATATAAATGTGTCGCAATTCGATATCTAAAAACGGGAATTCATTCAAGCACTTCTGAAAACACGCGAACGTTTCGAAAGTTTGCATTTCCTCGTTCGCGCTCTGAAAACCGGAGGAACTAATGCATCGTTGGCGAAGAGGGCGGAGAGCCAGCGATCGGAAGAGCCGTCGACTTTCGGGGGAGGTGCGCTTTCCCAACGGCAAGGACGTCTACGTGTTGAGAGTCGCCAACTGTACATTTGGCAACAGTTATCGCTCTTTTGGCGACAAAGTGATAATTTACTTAGATTTAATATTTAGGACACGATGGTTGCCAAAGTCTATGTACACAGTTAAGAATTTCAATGAAATACTGCCTTATCCATTCATAAATATTAATGATTCAGAATGAGAATTTTTTAATAATATCTATTAATTGTTTTTAACAAAATTACATTAAATATTTTAAGAAAATAATAAAACTTAAAAAAAAAAAAAAAAAAAAAAATTTAAAAATTAATAAAGTTATACGGAGAATTTTGAAGAAGACAGATTAGAAAAAATTTTACAAATTAATTAACATAAATTCATTTAATCAATCGTTTTAAGTTATCATCCTAAAATTTGCGTATTGGAAACAATTTAAAAAAAAAAAAAAAAAAAATCAAATTAACGACTCAAAATATTCTCAACATTCAATAATTTGTATTATACATAGATCTATGTATTCGTATTATACATAGATCTATGTATTCGTATATATACATCTAGTATTCACTAATGCGCATTGTATTATACATAGATCTCACCAATACGCATTGTATTATACATAGATCTCATCAATACGCATTGTATTATATCAATACGCATTGTATTATACATCATCAATAATACGCATTGTATTATACATAGATCTCATCAATACGCATTGTATTATACATAGATCTCATCAATACGCATTGTATTATAAACCAATCCTTACTAATAAGCACTGTATTATACACATATTGCACTATTACGCATTTTATTATACACAGATTTCCTCAATACGCATTGTATTATAAATAGATCTCGCTAATAAGCATAGTATTATAAATAAATTTCGCTAATAAGCATTATATAATAAATAGATTTCGCTAATAAGCATATTATAAATAGATTTCAATATAATAAGCATTGCATTATAAATAGATCTCACTATAAGCATTGTATTTATAATAAACAGATTTTACTAATAAGAAATGTACTTATTATAAATAGATTTCAATATAATAAGCATTGTACTTATTATAAAAGATTTCACTATAATAAGCATTGCACTTATTATAAATAGATTTCATTATAATAAGCATTGCACTTATTATAAATAGATTTCATTATAATAAGCATTGCACTTATTATAAATAGATTTCATTAAGAAGTATTGCACTTATTATAAATAGATTTCATTAAGAAGCATTGCACTTATTATAAATAGATTTCATTAAGAAGCGTTGTATTTATTATAAATAGATTTCATTAAGAAGCGTTGTATTTATTATAAATAGATTTCACTAATAAGCTTTTTGTATTATAAATCGATCTCGCCAATAAGCATTGTATTATAAATAGATCTCACTAATAAGCTTATTATCTGCGAAATTCTATTTTTTGTGAGAGCAAAGAAACTGTCAAGAAACAATAGTTGGTAAACAGAAATTACTAGTTGAAAAAGCAACAGTTGTCAGTACGTAAAGATGCGATTTCTCTGTCAGATTGAATCTTTTTTCAACCTATCCATAGCCGTACACGTAACGGGCAAGGAGAGAGTGAGAGAGGGCGATCTATCACCATGGCAACGAGTCGTGCGATGCGAGAAAAGTTACGAAATGGGAACTGATAAGGGAGAGGACTCGCGAAAGTGAGGGGAACTCTAAAGCGTGCGGGCAGAAATGATGAAGCGGAAAGGGACCACGAGTCAATAAATCACGCGTTTTTAAAAAAGATTTCCAACCCATTTTCGCCAGGTGAAAACAAACTACGGTTCAAAAGGGTATCAAGGGATCTCCGGTAGATAGTTTCCCTTTAAATCACCGCTTGCCATGTTGAGTTTTAACGGTGCTGGAAAGTTTTTAATTCAAATAGATGTGAGTTGAGTAACAAAGTATATAAAATTTATATATTTGAGAATGAATGGTATATTTTAATTATATATTGGATAGTTAAAGACACATTTCTAAAATTAAAAATTTTTTTGAATGCTTTGAATAAGCATGTCTGTTCTAGATAACAGGTATGTGCCAACATCAATCAGTTCAAAGTTGTTGTGTTGTTGTTTCTTATCTGGCTTAATAGACTTCTAGACCAAGCCCACAGGACTCATGGTTGAAGGGAAAGGGGTTATCTTCTGCTGTGGTGGAGCACCCGTGGGTAGAAGTCTGACTTGTCTCCGTGACGCTTTTACATTCATATGAGACCGGGACCTACGAATTAAAGTGGATTCGAATCACTACTGCACCACACCACAACACTATCCCTAGAGTTAAGCTGCCCTTTTACAGTTTGGGAATGATGTGGGTGAGAAATCTGATTGGGTTCTATGACGCTCTACAGTCATATGAGACCGGGACCTACGGCTTAACGTGGATTCCGAACCACTACAAATATCCATGGCACCACGGGGACTTGAATCCGATACTTTTGACCCAGAGCGCTAGTCACTCGGCCATCAGGCCCCTGTATTATAAATTATAATCTCACTAATAAGCATTGTATTATAAATATATCTCACTAATAAGCATTGTATTATAAATTATAATCTCACTAATAAGCATTGTATTATAAATATATCTCACTAATAAGCATTGTATTATAAATATATCTCACTAATAAGCATTGTATTATAAATAGATCTCACTAATAAGCATATTATCGGTGTAATTCTAATATTTCTGTTTGATGATTGCAAACATTTTAAAATACCAAAGCACTCCATGGTTCAAGAAACAATAGTTCTTGAACAGAAATTACTAGTTCAAAAAAGCAACAGTTGTCAGTACGTAGAGATACGATTTCTCTCTCAGATTCAGAAGGAAAAAAAAAAAAAAATATTTGTTAAACCGATCCATAGTCGCACCCGTAACGAGCAAGGTGAGAGAGAGAGGAAGCGATCTATCACCATGGCAACGAGTCGTGCGATGCGAGAAAGTTACGAAATGGGAACTGATAAGGGAGAACTCGCGAAAGTGAGGGGAACTCTAAACGTGCGGGCAAAAATGATGAGGAGGCGGAGAGGGACCGCGAGTCAATAAATCACGCGTTTTTAAAAAAAAAAAAATCTTTCCATCCATTTTCGTCAGGTGAAAACGAACTGCGGTTCAACGGTGTCAAGGGAGCTGCGGTAGCTAGTTTCCCTTTCAATCATCTATGTTGAGTTTTAACGGTGAAAAGTGCTGGAAAGTTTTAAATTTAAAGAGCTGTAAGTTCAGTAACAAAGTATATGAAATTTATATACAGGGCGCTTATAATTAAAGTTCCACTTTCAAAAAGCTGTAAAAAAAAAAAAACCATTCATCACAATGAGTTCAAGTATCTTCAGTTCAAATTTGAAGAAAGGGGGAAACTTTATGGCAGAGAAAAAAAGTTCACACCGATTTTCTCCATTCAATTTGGTATGACCTTGCCGTGGTGGATGGGCTTTCCAATAACAGTGCCATAACTGTTAAATGACTTGGAAGTCATTTTTCCCTTAAAAGACTGAAACAATCAAGCCCATTGAACACTACAGTTGGTTTCATGTGCAACTCATGCCAAATACGTTGTATTTCTATTCAAAATATCACTGGTAGCTGAATTCCCTTTCTTTATGCCGCTTACAGCACCATCTATCACTACACTTTGCAACTTTTTTTAGATGCCGTACCGTTTCCCCCTTCTTCCAAGTATCTTCACTTCAAATTTGAACTCATTGTGGCAAGTGGCTCTTTTTTTACAGCACAGTGGGACTATAATTATAATCGCCCTGTATTTCAGAATGCATGGCATATTTCAATTACATAATGGATACTTCTATCAAAGAAATATTTTTAAAATTAAAAATTTTTTTAATGCTCTGAATAAGTATGTTTGTTCTAAATAACTGGTGCATACCAACAACATCAATAAGTTCAAAGTACGTATATTCGTTATCTAATTTTTAACAAATTTGTTTCTATAGGTAACGAGGAAATGGTTTGAAATCCACATTACATTGTAGGTCCCTGTCTAATTAGCCTAAAGTGTGCAAAAAAAAAAAAAAAAAAAGTCCGAAGAGCGACAAACCAAACCTATAACTAACGGAGAGAAAGAAAAATGGAAACTTCTCAGATCTATCGATTTGCATAAAAAATTAACGTTAAAGTCATTGATTCTCCGTAATTTCTAAGAATATAGAAATTTTGGAATATCTGTGGATTATGGGGAACAAAAATTATAATATTTCTACAGAAATCTCTCCTCTCTCAATATAACTAGCACTCTGGTCATTGGTACCACAGGATTCAGGTTCAAATTGTGACGATGGCTTGGATGTTTGTTGGTGATTTTGAATCCACGTTAAACTGTAGGTCCCTATCTAATTAGCCTAAAGTGTGCACAAAATGACCGTAGAGTGGCAAACCAAGCTCTCTCAATATAAAGCAATATAATAACAAATAGTGCTACCTTTTGCAAAAGAATTTTTTCTCCTAAATTCAGCAAGTAATATTCAGTTATTCAATCTTTCAGTAATGAACACAAATAAATCAAGCATCACTATTCCTTTTTTTGATGGCGGCCTGATGGTCAACTGGCTAGCGCTCTGGCCGTTGGTACCGAAGGCTTTAGATTCGAATCCTGGAGGTGACATGGGTGTTTGTTAGTGGTTCGTGGTTCCACGTTAAACTTGTAGGTCCCGGTCTAATTAACCTAAAGTGTGCACAAGATGACCGTAGAAAGACAAACCAAACCTTTTTTTTTTTTTTTGTCGTCGTTGTTGTTCTTTTAATTTAAAAAAAAAACTGCTAGCTGTAAACTTATTAGTATTTAATGGGAAATTATCTGAGATACTACTGAAAAATTTAATTTGAGGTTGATGTTTTCCTAATACAGCAAAATAATATTCAATTATTCAGTAATAATCACAAATAAATAAAATGTCCCTAAATTTTTTTTTTTTTTTTTATGTTGTTGCTGTTCTTATAATTAAAAAAAGAACTGTTAAGTCATTATTATTATTAAACAGGAAATTATCTGAGATACTACTGAAAAGTTTCATTTGAGGTTGGTATCTTTGCTAAATCCTTAACAAGTTGCTCTTCGATAAATGATTCCCACAATAAAAACAGTACTTATGTTTCTAAACTAATGAAACCTTATTTCTCAAGATTCAAAAAACTAAATCTACGAATTCATCACTATAAATTGCAATATAAGTATCACTTAGATGTCACCTAACATACTTCTGAACTGAAAAATCATGGGCAGAATCAAGAAACAAACATACAAAATTAAAAATAAAAACCGGAATAATTTTTAAGGAATAATGAGCGAAGCCCTTGAAGAGAGCTTGTGCATACGGATCAGTGGTGGGGAAAAAGAAAAGAAAAATTCAGACGAGGTGAATCTGCCAATAGAGCTGGCAGGGTGCCATCGTTCCCTCTTCCACGGGCACCTATTTACCACGAGGATTACGTCTATAAATATGGAGGATGTGGGGGTGCGAGGACGGGTGTGTGGATGTGTGCATGCATCAACGATAAGGCGAACCAGGTAGGATCGATGGGGAAAAAATCGATGGCAGAGTTTACCACCTTCGGAAGATAACGGTAGATTGTATGCCGGATAAATGAAAATGAAGCCTCAAAAGTGCACGTACCTGCTTGCAACTGCACAAAAGATGCGATTTTTATATAAAATCTGCAAATATTCTGTGGACGCATCAGTATATGGCTTTGGTAGTTGGATAAATGCTAAAAACCTATGCACCGATAGATTTTAAAATGTTATATATAAAATATCAATCTTTTTAGATTTGCTCTTCTTTTTTCACTCAACAATAAAAAAACTTAATTATATATCCAATGTTCTTTTAATTAAAATTAATGTCATAATGGATCTTTAAATATTGGATGTTATTTATTTAATAGCGGTAACATACAAATAACAAAATTAATTTGAAATAAAGCGACACTATTATTAATAATATAGCTTAAAAATGTTAATCTCAAGAACTTTAATTTCATTACATGACAGGGCAAGGTAGGCAAATAGGATAGACTACGATTAAAAGCGTAAGAATGTTAGGTACAATTTTTTTTTTTATTTTTATTACTTCACTTAATAAATTTCAGTATCAAAAACTAAAAAGAATAGCATTTTAAAGGCAATTTTTTTTTTTCAAGTCGTTATAATATTAGATAGCTTTTTTTCAAAATTTTTTTAGAATAATTGGTTGTGATTTTGAGTTAAAGAATTGTACTCAATTTAGTCTCTTTTTGTTTCTTCATAAACTTATAATAATTTATAATAGGTAATAGGTTGGGTTAGTCGCTCTATGGTCAATTTGTGCATATTTTATGCTAATTAGTCAGGGACCTACAGTTTAATGTGAATTACTACTACAACACCACATCACTGTGCATAGAGCTGAGTTGCCCCTTTACAGTTTGGGAATGATGTGGGTGAAAAGTCTGACTGGCCTCTCAGACGCTCTACACCTATGGCTTAAAGAGGATTCGAACCACTACAACATCTATGGCATCGCCGGGATTCGAACGCGAAATCTGTGGTACCGGCCCCCAGAGCGCTAGTCAATTGGCCTTCAGGCCGCATAGGTAATAGGTAAATATGTGCTATAAATAATTTTATTTCAGTGCATAATGTGAATAATGTGTAGATAGATATTAATTAATTTAATTTATATAAAATCTAGTATATTCTTTATTCTATCTATTTTTGAAAAATATAACTTTCATGTAGCTTTATGCTTTTAAATCATTAAAAAATGAATTAAAATTTCATTTAAAAATCAATTCAGTCATAAATGAACTAAAATCACATATTTTAATAACAACGTGTTAAGTGGACATATTTAATACTTGTTTATAGAAATAAAATAATTCCAGAATCGATTAAAAAATTTATTCGCCATTCGAAATACATCATTTATTCGCCACAAAACACAATGTATCAACACATTTGTTGTTGATATTTGTTTTAACACTCTACCCAGTGAACAATTTCTTTTCAGGGTGGCAAAACAAATGTCAAAATCTGTCATCTTTCACAATTCACTAGCAGGCGAACACGGCGAAAAAAAAGAAGCAGTTGTTAAGAAAGTAGTGAAAAGATGCCGTCAAATCTGTCAGCAGAGCCCCAGAAGGTCATGGGGATGGGGGGGGGGGAAGGAATCAACAAATAAATCATTCGCCACAAGAAAAGGACGTGAGACCGACTACGTGAAGTTGATGCAACAAACAACAGAACAGAGGTCAAACCGCTTTCGCTCAATTGACGG
Organism: Caerostris extrusa; assembly: GCA_021605095.1. Lineage (NCBI taxonomy): Eukaryota > Metazoa > Arthropoda > Arachnida > Araneae > Araneidae > Caerostris > Caerostris extrusa. The sequence continues at coordinate 43,439 of BPLR01004485.1, read as the reverse complement.
GATCAGAATTCTGAATGCATCTCACAATGGTGTCCTGAAGTCCAACTTCTTTTTTTCAAAGCGTACGAATTGTGTTAAGGAAAATGTGAGACATACGTTTAAGGAGAGTCATTTTTATCGAATTGCAATTCATAAATTATTATTATATTTTCCCATTAGTTTTATATTTGAAAATAAAATGCTAATCTAGTAATTCAACATTTTTAATACATTCATTCATTAATTTATATCTGAAACCTGATGCAAAATCTTTAAAACAATACTGTAAATTAAACAAATATAAGAATTTTTAGAACTATTGAAGTGAACAAAAAGTATATTTAATTTCTTAAATAAATCTAAAGTTATAATTTTTTTCTGTTCATTAAGAATGAGAAAAACTGACGTTTTTGAATACTCAATTCGTTGTACAAAATATTGCATTATAAATCTAAGTTAATAAACATTTTCTGAGATAGTGTTGTTGTTCTAATGCAGCTGGCAATACAGAGATAGTTAATCGTTATGCCTTAAGAAAGGGCTGCACCGCTGTAACTCATTTAACACTACCCAGGGGGCACGTGTAGCTTGAAGATACATTACGGACGCGACTACCCCCCATAACGCTCTACGATCGTATTAGACCGGAACCTACTGCTTAAAGTGGATACCAAGCCACTACAAACATCCATGGCACCGCCGGGACTCCAACCCGAAACCTGCGGTACCAAAGGCCAGTGCACTAGCCAATTGGCCATCAGGACTACGGACGCGAGTAACCCTAACAATGTTCTTCGATCTATTAGACCGGGACCTACAGTTTAAAGTGGATTCCAAGCCACTACAAACATCCGTGGCCCCGGGACTCGAACCCAAAACGTATGACAACGAGCCAAAGGTCGGAGATATTATTAACAAATGATTATCAGTTAGCAGCACAATACTACATACAATGCATTCAATTATGTTTTTTTTTCGTAATTCATTAACAATTTGACATTTCATAAAAAATTGACGGAATATTTAATACAATGTTAAATGTAAATATTTTATAAGTATATCATTGTAGAAAGTGTAAATAACGTAAAATAAATATTTAAAGCGATAAAAAATAACATCATATAAAAGAAATTTGAACCATCGAGGAACCTAAACGAACCAAATTTTTTAACACCATTTGAAAGAATGAAGCCTGCTGGTTGGGACGAACCAAAATATTCAAAACACAGGGATGTAAGCCTTTCTGTATTTCGTGTGACACACTGAGAATCAAAATCGATGGTTGACGTATTCTTTAGAAGCCATTTAGCCCCCTGAGGGCTCCATTTCCGATAGGACAGGGTAAATACCGTTGAAACAATGAAAATTGCCCAGAATATATTTACAAATATTATAAAATTAACTTACAATCATAAACAAATAAAAAGAAAAAAAAAATTTTTAAATTAAATCACAAATAAAATTAAAATTTTGCGAGGGACGTTCTAAATCATAATTGGGAACGTAAGAGTCCATCTCATGGATTGCAGCATTTTCATGATTCATGCGTGTCAAAAAATTGAATAGACATGTGTTTAAGAAAATCTTTTAAAGAATGAATGTTAACAGCTTTATAGATATCAGAATTGTGCAAGAAACATTTAGCAGAGGTTATTTGGCAGATAGATAGTGATGTTTTGTGAAGTTTCAAGCGTTTTTAAATTAGATTTAGCTGCATAGGACCAAACAGGGCAAGCGTATGTGAGAATTGGGCGAAGATAGCAGTATAAAGAAGAATTTTGTTATGCCTGGGTAGAATTTCTATTTATAAGTGGGTAGAGTTTCCTGAAGGCAATACGAAACTTAGTTTTGGTGTGCAGAAAATAAACCCCGATGTCGAAGCCATGTCATATATATAAGAAAGAATATAAGCATTAATAGCTATATTCATTTTTATTTGTAATTGTTTATTTATCAGTAACTTTACTTTAGTTACATTCGCTGTTTACAGCTGATGCACATTTATTAATATTAAATAATGTGACGCAGAGCGTTACGTAAATCTTAAGTTAAGCAAATGATTATTTCACTGCAAATATTTATAACGCTACTAACGAAACTCTCGCATATGTGCAAAACATTTTCAAATTAAACTTAGTGCAACTAGATACATCAATCTGAAGTTAAAAATAAACCGAAATTTATTCATATTTAAATATTTTCTTTACTGGTCAACCATTTTTACTTCTACAAATGATGACAACATTTAGGAACAGTTGCAGTCAAGATAACAAATGATCTAAAATCTATTTCGGAATAAATCACAGAGTCACCATATAATAAGCGCTCGTGTGCAAGAAACTGTTCAACTATGTGGTTTAAAAAAACCGACATAAAAGATTGTTAGTTGCGACATAAAAATAATTTTTAAAGATGGCTTTAAAAATCTTTTGTAAAATCATCAAAAATATTTATTAGGTAATAGTGATGATGCAGGTTAAGCTTTATATTGAAACGATTGCAAACTTTGTGTCCCAAGTGTGGCAGATATCATCATGCGTAATTCTGGAAGATTTATTAAGAACGTATATTAGGAATGTTATTTTATTTGAGTTCTAAATTTCATTTACAAAATCGTTTTATAATCGTTAATCGTTTAAAATCGTAATCGTAATCGTTTACAATTTCATTTATATTAATTTCTAAATTTCATTTAAAATCAAAATCAAAATCGTAATCGAATTTTTAATAATAGTTTTAAATTTCATTTATATTTTTAAAGCAAATAATTTTTTATATATAAATCTGCTAATGTAGATATAGCTACATAATTTGAATGGTAATTCCAGATATATCAATATTTTTTTGTTATGAATAATATCTCTGTTAGAATTATGCTATTTATCAATAATGATCCTGAACTGATATAGGTACTTAATGATACCTTGGCGACAGTTGCGACAATAAAGAGCACACGCGCCAACCGCAGCTACAGATTTGGCGGTTTTTATTATTCAGTTTTATATTAGGCTGTTAAATTGGCGACACTTAAAAACCGCCAAGTCTGTCGCCAAGGTATCGTTAATACGTAAGTACCCTGATATATCATAAAATAATTTAATACACAAACATAATCATAATAATAAATAAATAAAACTTTCTAAAATAATACAATCCTGCCAAATCAGCTGCGTTTTGGCAGTGCTGCCATCTATCGGTCAATGTTTAAGAACTTGTAATTTTATAGTAATCAGTAAATTTAATTCCTTAAAATAATATGCCATTATTATTTTATTTACCTTCGAATAAAATAACAGTATGATGTCATCACAATCAGAAAAAAATATATTTAAATAAAAAATGTGAAGTAAATTGTACTTAAATTTAAAAACAGCAATTCGTAATGAAATAAAAAAGCACTAAATGATAGCAAGCTTCTGATACTAATGATTAGTCTTGAATAATAAAGAAAGACATGATCACAATTTATAACAACAATTCTTCGCTTACATCGCAATTTAAAAATGGCTTAAAAAATTATATCTAAATACCATGATGAAAATTTGCAGCATAGTTACAAGCGCTTAAGAAAATTTCAATGAATTGATTTATATATATTTAAAAATATATATATCAACTATATACAACTTAAAAACTAGATAAAAGTATCTTACAATGATAGCAAAACAATAATAAAAAATATTGAGAATTATGAAGTTGATATTAACAAAATTATAAACTTTAGTTGTTTTTGAATTAGACCGTTTCGAAAAAACTAAGTAGAATAGCAAAAAAATATTTTTTCTTTCTGGTTTTTCACAGCAGCACGTGCGAAATAAGGTCTCGGTCGAGTGACGGCGTCACATCCGGTCTCGGAAGTGACCGGAGACTCTCAATACGAAGGGGAGGAAAGAAAACTAGCGGAAAGAGTTTGGGCGCATGCGCACACAGGCATGCTTGGAAAAAGACAATGACTTCGTAACCGATACGGCAGAGGAAACCCAGAAGGCATAAACCCAATCGAAACGTTTTACATGAGAACCATATGCTACAGGAACAACAGATGTATCTTTTGTTTTTTTTAATAAATATATTTTTTTATTAAATTTATGAGTGATTTTTACTGAGGCGTGCAAAAAAAAGCAAAAAACTAAAAATTGCACTAAAAATTAAATTTTTAATCCAAAAGGTTCGACATAAGAAATGCAAACACATATGCTTCCTCAAAATTATCACCATCATAACAGGGATTATCAAATATAACTTTCAATAAATACTACTGTGTCCAAAAAGTAAGACCAATTTTCAATTTAAAATTCCCGGAGCTTATGGAATTTCAATTTTTTTTCAGGTTGCTGGCACTGTCCTAGACATCTGTGTGAAATTTTACATCAAAATATTCATTAATGCTTGAGTTATACACTTGGCTTTGCGAGACGCTAGAACAGATTCAGGAGATTTATGAAATGTCTCTTCAATACACTCAAAATGGTGTCCCCGGGTGGTCTTCTGAGTTTATTGGGAATAGCCAGAAGTAGCACGATGCTAAATTAGGTGAATAAGGTGATTGTGAAAGGATATAGGTTTCATTTTTGACGAAAAAGTCACGAAGAATCAATGCAGTGTGAGTTGGCGTATTCAGTGTTTTCGGTACCAATCGAGGTTTGAGGTCCAAAACATCTTTTAAAATGGAATTTGAAATTCCAACATCATCAGCAAGGTCTCTAATTGTAAATCGACGGTTTGCAAGCACCAAATTTTTAATTTTTGGGCGTGAGCTTCGTCGGTTGGGGTTGAGGATCGACCAGAGGGCTCTTCGTCTTCAACGCGTTCTCTGCCTTCTTTGAACTGTTTATACCACTTCTAAACATTTCTTTCCGATATAGAAATTCTCCCCGACTGCCTTCTGCAGCATTCTATACGTTTCCGCAAACAAAATTTACTGCAAGTTTTGCGCTCAATTAATTCACACATCGCCGGAATCAGTTTTAGCGTCTCACAAAGACAAGCAAGTGTAACTCAATCACTAATGAATATTTTGGCGTGAAATTTCATACAGATGTCAAGCACAGTACAGAAACCTAAATAATAATAAGAAAAAGAAAGAAAATTGAAATTCCATAAGCCCCGGAATTTTTAAATTGAAAATGGTCTTACTTTTGGACACAGTAGTAGTAATAATAATAATAAACACCACGAGAAAATTTGAAATAACCATTTTAAACTGAATAACATTTACAGGTCGGTTTGGTTTATCGCCCTACGTTCATTTTATGCATACTTCAGGTAACCAGACCAGGACCTGCAGCTTATCTTGAGTTCCGAACCACTCAGAAAAATCCATGCCAACACCAGGATTCGGAGCTGAAGCCTGTGGTACCAACGACCAGAGCTCTAGCCTAACGGCCTAGGCTAATAACCTGAAATCTAACTAGGCTAATTGCCTAACAGGCCTCGAACATTTACAGAATCCGTATTTATTACAGATATGAAAATATTGAGTATCATACTAAAATGAACTAGTACAAAAATTCCATCTATATCTCTTATATTTTGGAAAAACGCGTTCTTAACTTACAGCGTATATTTTTTTTATTTTATCAACTTTTACCGATACTTCCAAAAAACATAGATTGTACGCAGCAGCAGCAGCGTGTAATCCACTCAGAGAAACAGTTTTCACTATTTTCCCCCCCTTAAAAGTTTTCGCATATTATCCCAGATTCAGCAAATTATGAAGACTGAAACTTCGTGTGTGATTTCTAATTAGACAGAAGATATGTCTATAAGAAATTCATAAAAATATTCCTTAATAAAAGTTTTAAGTTTAAACCACACTCGAATTTTTGTGTATCCATATTAAACACCTACTGTAACCGAGTTATTCCCCCTTCATTAACGCAACCAGAGTAAAAAAAAAAAAAAAACGGCCACCTTGACGGCTTTTGGGTACGAAGGGCAACCACCCGCTATACGCATCCCTGGCAGGAGAGGCGTTGTCCTCTGTGACCTTCAGAATATAAAACAATTTGAGCCCGCTGCAGAGAGGGGACGCGCTACCCTCCCCTTTCTCAATACCTATCCCACCCTTTCCACACGACCTTGGAATCTTCTGGCGGCACTATTTTTTTCTTTTTTACACATATTGGCGGGATTTTAGCAAACCGAATTAATTCTGAAATTATCAGTAGAAAACTTTTCAATTTATTCATTTGAACTAAGGCAGAATATGGGGATAAACGAATAATGATAGTAACATTTGCATTTCAACATATAATGAGTTTACAAGGAAGAGTTGATGTGTTATAATGCGGATAGTAATAATATAATATTGTAACAATTTCAAAAATAACGTATTTTTGTACTTCCCCATAATTTTTAATAAAATGACAGAAATTTTTTCAATTTCTTCATTTGAACTAACTAAGGTAGATTATAAAAATAATGACAGCAGTAACATTTGTTTTTCAATACGTAATGATTTTATTAAAAGGAAGAGTTGTTAAGTTACAATGCTGATAGTAATAATATAATACTGTAACAATTTTAGAAATATTGTATTTTGTACTTCTTCATAATTTTAATTTATAATCGAAGATATTTAAATATTAAGGCATAAAATAATATCAAAGCAAAAATAAGATAAACATAGCATATATGATATTTTATGATAACATATTAGATATTATTTTATGATGATATATTAGATATTATTTTATGATGATATATTAGATATTATTTTATGATAATATATTAGATATTATTTTATGATAATATATTAGATATTATTTTATGATAATATATTAGATATTATTTTATGATAATATATTAGATATTATTTTATGATGATATATTAGATATTATTTTATGATGATATATTAGATATTATTTTATGATAATTGTTGACGAGCAATTATCATAAAATAACAAAGCACAAAACACACCAACCACAAAAAAAAAAAAAAAATTTCACATTATTTTAGAATTTGAGTAGACAAATAATTTAAAATTGCAAAATATCTTAGTTTGTTCTATTGTAATTTCGAATGAGTTATAACGAACTTAATAGTAATATTGTAAAATATCGAGAAATATTTCCTGTAAAAACTATTTAAATTACTAATTTAAAATTTTTCTAGCTCTTTAAAAAGAATGTTACTGTGAAATAAGATTTAAATCATTGCTTAACCACAATTACGTTTCATATTATATATTTAAGATCTAATAAATTCAAAAAATAATAAATTAGAATAAATAATAATATATATATATTTTATATATAAAATAGAAATAAGAAAATACAAACAAACCACAAAAAAATTTCACCTTTGCAATTTTAAATTATTTGTCTGATCAAATTCTAAAAGTATCTTAGTTTGTTCCAATTTAATTTAGAGTAATTTTATAACGAACCTTATGCAAATATGGCAAAACATAGAGAAATATTTCCTATTTAAATTAATAAGTTTAATTTTTCCTGTTATAATTTCTTTAAAATACGTTACGAAGAAATAAGTTTTAAATCATTACTTCACCACAATTACGTTTCATATTATATATTTAAGATCTAAAAACATTTAAAAAAAAAAGAAATCATATAATTAATATTATACAAGATTAATTAATTAGTATTATGTGCAATGAACTCAATAATTATAATACAGGCAACACAAGTTCTGTAATCTCTTACTAATGCATTTGTTTTCACATTTCATCCATAGATGGCGCTACAGTCAGACAGAAATCGACTACCGGAGCACGTGGTTTTTCGGATGAAATAGTTCTCTGCCTTGCCCTTTTTTTTTCTCCGCTCTACCCCTTTTCTTTCAGTTTCAGTTTAGGAAGCGGAGGGGAAGGAGTAAAGGCATTTATGGGTAATATCACGCTTTTTTTGGGAAGATAATACAGGGCTCTTGGTGATAATGTTGGTATTAATTTTATACTATCAACAAAAAATAATAGTTGTGGATTTGATAATAAAGTTTTTATTTGTAAATAAAGACAAACATCATGAATTATTGAGATATAAAATATTAAAAAAATAGAATCATATATTAATTTTCCATAATATTTAGAATCATAAATAGAGAAACATAAAATTAATAGAATCATATATTATTAAAACTATATTTCCTTTAAGATATTTAATAATATATATATATATATATTTGGGAAAATAGATATTCTATATTATCTATCTTAACTATTTTATCTACTACTTCTTTAATATAATAAACATCAAATATTTCTATGCAAGTATACATAAAACTTAAATTTTATTAGAAATAGCGACATTTTAAAATTTCGGGAGAAAAAATCAAAAAAAAAATTTCCATTATGATATTGAATAAGTATTGATTTTTTTTTAATTTAAGAGCACAATTTTCACACCAATTATATATCGCAATATACATATCACAATACCAATTCAATACCCCAATTTTTAATATTTTTTAATTGAATTTTTTTGTTATGTATTCAATTAAGCAATATTTAAATTGTAATACTAATTTATTTAAATCACAATATGACCACACTTAAATACACTGCATTATTATTTATGTAATTATGAAACTGAAAATATTAAATAAATTTAGCATAAAATTTTACTCATATGTAGCTACCATTTTTGAAATATTTTAGACGTTTTTCTTATTTTATTTAAAAAAAGAGAATTAATTCTAAGGGCATAAAATGCTCAGAAACATATAATGCAATTAATTAAGTCTTAGGACATAATATGATCTTAAAGTCTTAAAAAAGTTACATATTAAATATGAACACATTCATAAGATAACATTAGTGAAAATTTCATTAAATACCCCGATTTAATAGGATTGGTTTGTCGCTCTACGGTCATTTTGTGCTAATTAAATTAGACTGGGTCTACAGTTTAATGTGGATTCCGAACCATTAACAAACATCCATGGCACCGTCAGGATTCGAACCTGAAGCCTCTGGTACCGATTTGATAGAATTTTTGTGATAAAATATTGTTAAACATTAACATAAGTAACGCATGTTTCTATTTATCAGATTTTAATATAATCTGAAAATTTTGAGAATATTTTTGAACATTTAATTTTTCTAATTTCTCAAAACAAGTTTGAACAATTTTATGATTCATCCGAATACTAATGAAATTATGTTACTTTAAACTATAAACGAAATTTTTGAAAGTCAAAGGCGAAAATGTAAATAAAAAGTCATTATTTTTAAGAAATGATTAATATTTTGAATGGAACGGCTTTAATATACTTCATAGAGAAATAAATATTGGTAGCTAAAGATTGACAATAATTGCAGCTTTAAAGAAATTGCTGTAATATTTTCAATTACATTTAGTTTTTATGTATGATTTAAATAGAACTTATTTTCTTTAAAAAAAAAAATGTGTCTGCAAAAAAAAATTAAGCATGAAGTTATTAAACTTCATAATGTGTCAGTTGTGAAAAGGGAGCAATTTAATGTATTAATTAACAATTCTTAATCAATCTCTTTTATTAATATAAAATACTCTAACAAATTAAACCCGAGTATGGGATAATTAATCATTATTTCCGTAGCTCTTTTTTATTAAATATTGTCAAAATAATATCTTAGCTGAAATAAAAAGCTCAAATAAATAATACTGAAGATTAACAATTGGACGCCCCTTGTCGCCCAGAAGAATGCATGGAAATCTCTTCAAATCAAAGTCTTGGCCCACTCTGGGTTGTCGTGCTATTGATGATGATGATTTTATCAAATGGATACATTAGGTGGCCAAATTAAATATACAGTTCAGTAAAACATAAGTAACAGTTCATTTTCTTTCGTTTATAAACCATGGCTACCATTTTGTTTATTACCTGTCGATTTACAAGGGATACAAGATTCTAAGTTTTTACCATAATCGGAATATAAACTTTTATTTTGAATTAAATTCATCTAAAGGCAAATTAATACAACACAAACAATCGGCAACCTACGGTGTGTTGAAGAAATCCTTGTTCTTATAAAACTGAACGATGCAACTTCTATCAATACAAGCATGAAGTGACGACGGGCGTACGTAGATACACATATAATGAACAAAATAGACCGCCCACTTCCGTAACAAAAAAGGTTGCAAAAAGGTTATTTGAAGGCAAAGGAAAAGCAGATATGTATTCAAAAATTAAACATTAATATTTTAAAGAAGAATACTCTTTAATTATACAATAAAAAGTAGAATAATTAATCACAATCATATACAAAGTTTAATTTTCTGAATAATAAAAAGGTCAGCCGTGATTTAATTTATATCGTGATCTACTTGCTATTCATTAATGATTATTATACTTACTATCAATCCAAAAACAAATTACATATTACTGGCACAACTACAACTTTTATAAAAAGTGGGTTGGTATTCTTTTTCACTTCAGTTTTGAGTTTGCCTTCCTTGCCTTCATTTTGATGTTTTTGAATGCCAAATGTTTGATTTGTCACTCTACGGTCATTTTGTGCACACGAGGGTTAATTGGACCGGGACCTACAGTTTAAAATGGATTCCGAACCACCAACAAACATCCATACCAACGCCAGAATTCAAACCTGAAGCCTATGGTACCAAATGTCAGAGAGCTAGGCAATTGGCCATCAGGTCCCCCATGGCATTTCCAAAATTGTAGAAGCTTTCTTTTTACAGGACGGGCTTGCCAGCTCTACTCTCAACAGTCATATTAGACAGGACCTACAGTTAAAGTGGATTTCGAACCACTGCAAATATACATAGCATCAAGCTGCAAGACTGCTCTGAATAATCTGCTCATTCGTTTAATTAATTTATCTCACTATAGCAGCACGTTTAGATACCGAAAAAGACCAGTAATCAAAATTTGAAAAATAATAATAATAATTTTGCCTAATGCGAATTGAATGTGAGGGAATGAGACCTTTTTTTTTTTTTTTCAAATAAAAATTACTTCAAAAAAAAAAAAAAAAAAAAAAAAAAAAAAAAAAAGTCCTAATATCATGAAAATCAAAATTAAAGATAACCCTAAGCTTGTAAAACACGATGAAAATCCGTACATTTTTCGAAAGATATATATATATAACATAATTATATTTAAAAATTGTAAAACATCGCTGCTTTCTACGAAAAGTAACATCTTTAACCATCCGATAGTCCTTAATGCTGTCGTAATTATATTTAAAACTTGCAAAACATCATTGTTTCCCACGAAAAGTAATACATCTTTAACCATCTGATAGTCATAATGCTATCATAATTACATTTAAAAATTGTAAAACGTTGCTTTCTGTATCTTTAACCATCCGATAGTCCTTAATGCTGTCATAATTATATTTAAAAACCAGTAAAACATCGTTACTTTCTACACAAAGTAGCATCTTTAACCATCTGATAGTCCTTAATGATGTTTTTCCTTCTAATGCAGCTGGCAAATAGATCGTGATCTTCGCCATAACGGCTGCACCTATGTTATTCACTTTGCACTACCCAGAGGGCGCGTGTAACTTAAGATACGGACGCGGAGTAACAATGCCCCCGCAGCGCTCTACGATACTATTAGGACCGGGACCTACGGCTTAAAGTGGATTCCGAACCACTACAAACACCCATGGGCAAAGCCGGGATTTGAACCCGATACCTGTGGTACCGAACGCCAGAGCGCTAGCCATTCGGCCATTAGGGCCCCGTCCTTAATGATGTAAATACTTGCTGTTATAATTATTTAAAAATTGTAAAACATCGTTGCTTTCTGTATCTTTAACCATCCGATAGTCTTTAATGCTGTCATAATTAAATTTAAAAATTGTAAAGCATCGCTGCTTACTACGAAAAGTAACATCTTTATAGTATTCGACAGTCCTTAATGCTGTCAATACTTGTTATATTAAAAATTATAAAACATCGTTGCTTTATAAGAAAAGTAACATCTTTAACCATCTGCTGTCATAATTATATTTAAAAATTGTAAACATCGCTACTTTCTAAAATAAGTAACACCTTTATGCCATCCGATAGTCCTCAATGCTGTCGATATTTGCACCCAAAACTAATGGGCGGCCATTGGCACTCATGCAACTCGCACCAAGGAATCCGCAACAAGCAGCGAAACTTCTTTTCCTTCATTCACAATGGAGGCATAACTCACCTTTACCCAAAGTGTTCCGACTCACGCTATGCACCTTTTCTTTCCGCTTACTTCGGGAAAAAAAAGGGGAGACGGAGTGCCTGGGGCAAATTCCTGCGGAAACCCCTCCCTCTCCGGCGGCACGGTCACCTCCACCTCCGTACGACGAAGAACATTTTTTTTTTTTCTTTTTTTTCGTTCAGTTTACATTATTGTCGTTTTATTTGGTTCGTTTTCGAGTTTTTTCTCCCCATACCGGGGAGCATCTTCGAAAAAGGGGGAAGGACAAAGTCGCACACCATCCCGTCTCTGCAAGGGTTGCTCGGGGGAAAAGGAAATCGACACATTTGGCATGAAATCGTGTTTTATAATATAATAGGTTTGATTATCTTTATATATCAGATGCTTACAACATTAAAAGCACATCTCAATAGCCCGATGGGAATTTAAACTAATTGACGTACTTATATTTAACATTGCTATTCGAAAAGCAATCAATAAAGGGTATTCAACGGGTTGATATTCAATACGTATAAAGGGTACATAACAAAAATAAAAATAACAGTATTTATAATTAAAGAATTAACTATTCAAATTTATATGTGTTTTTTTTTTTACCGGTTTATTTAAAAATTAGTATTTCGAACAGAGGATTAATAAAAAAATCCTCATATTAGTGAATTTTATACTAATGGAAACTTTCAAACATACTAATGAAACTAAAATACACTAATATGTTTTTATTAACATTTTAATTAATAATATATCGTAGATATAAAAAAATATTGTAAATCGTACAGATGTTTCCCCATCCAGTCTTTTTTTAAACACTTTTTAATTAACTTTAATAACTTTAAAAATAACTTTTTCAAACAAATCACCAAGAACTATATTTTCTCCATATTTCCTTTTCCTATTGCAATTTTGACCAACATACTTAATATTAAGTTCCTTTTTAATTCTAATAGAAGCAATTGCAAATTTGGAAATCCTACCACTATTTCATTTTTTCTATTGCTATTTTGCCCAGCATATTTAATATTAAGTTCCGTTCTTAATTCTAATAGATTGGTTTGGTTTGCCGCTCTACGGTCATCTTATACACACGTTAGGCTAAACAGACTGGGACCTACAGTTTAAAGTTGATTCCGAACCACTACAAACATCCATGGCACCGCCGGATGTTTTTTAATGCAAGTATTGCTATTTTGGCCAAGATACTTAATATTAAATTATGTTCTTAATTATAATAGAAGAAATGGCACATCTGGAAAAACTATCAATACTATTCCATCAAATACTATGCTCATTTAATTTTTCAAAATATTTAATCCAACTCCTATCCATCAAATCATGGGTTAACACACCTTACACAGAAGCAACCGCAAACAACAAGAAGAGCGTATGTTGACTAGATAGAGAAGCCGACGACAGCTCAGAAAGTCAACCTGCGACTGGAAAAAAGTCCGCCAACAAAGTGGCCCTTGGCGCAGAGGAGGAATGCGACAGGTGAAAGTGGCAACCCCACCGGTGTAGTCTCACCTTTAGGGCAGAAGCAATGTTCATCTTCGGTTCAAGGTCAAACGCGGGCGGGGTCTCGCGGGAAGAAGGGTGGGGGAGGGAGGGAGAAAAAGAACAGGCATTATTCCGCCGCGTGTGTAAACCATACCCTTTGGGTCCCGACCACCGGCCATGCGTGTGGCCAGTGTGCGAGATTGCATTCTTGGGGTAACAGCAAAATAAGGCTGTAAGTTCAGGCTACAATTTTTCTCAATGATTGCCTCGTAGTAAAAAACACGATGCCTTTTTACAATTCCTTCTATTAGCTCACACTCTCCCTACATACATCTTGTTCAAATTTTCAATTGTTCATAAATCAATTTTTATTCATCCGCTCAAATTCAAATACATTTTTTTTTTTTTTTTTTTTGAACTAGTAGTGGATGACACTGGATGTTCATACAGTTTTTCAAATATTAATTCATTCACTAAATTAAGTTAATTAATTTTAGTTTTTTTTTTTTTTTTTTAGATTTAAGTTGCTCGTGTCTACCAATAGATGGCTCCAGATAAACTTAAACAAAATGAATGAAAATTATTTATAAAGGACTTTCTGCAATATAGAGAAAAAAAGTAGGCATTGACTTTAATTTATTTTTTTTTTTTTTTTATCACTTGTTTCTTTAAGAAATGAAACAACTAAGTTATAAAACATTTTTAAAAATCATAATCTAAGAAAGAGGTGGCCAACCCAAATGATCTTGCCACTTTGGAAATGCAACGATGCTCCGCGGGCCGCATATAAAAATTATATATCCCCATATTAGATTTAGACCCACTATAGGCAATTTTTGTTTATCCATTTTTGCATTTAGCTTAAGCAAATCGATCTCAACATGGGTATTTGCGCATTGTAAGCAGGTTAGCGTCCGTTATGTTTGAGCGTGTTTTTCTGTTTGGTCAATTTTTGTTTTCGGGGGAGGGAAAAAACGATTCGCAGATGTAAGTTAAACCAAAAGGGCTAACAACTTGAACTAAGAGTCTGATTTGCTCTGCTATCAAATGTGCGTATCTAGGGATGGCCGCTGAGGTCTAGGGATGTCCGCTTAAAGTGAAACATAGAATCTTTTATATTAAATGTTCCAAGATGTGCGCGCATCATGCCAGTTTAATCTATTGATCTTAATCAATTTTATACTATCTTGTTCTTTATAGTATTTTTACATTTCTGCGTTGTACCGTCTTCTCCAACACCTCCAATAATAGTCCTTAAAATCTTTCGCTCAAATATACCCAAATGGGTCTCTCATCAGATATTTATAAAGTCAAAGTTTCAGAGCCTTACCCAAAATAGGGTTAATAAGGATTTTTATCTAACAATAATTTAGAATTCAATTTTTCTGCTAATGATGTAGCAGATTTAAGTTAAGTTTTCATGAATACAATTCATTATTTTGACGGAGAAGAAAAAAGAAAGAGTTCCCCACGTGATATCTCAAGAACATTACAACCGCAAACCTCAAACACGCGTTCTTATGCAGAAACAAACACACACCACCACCACCACATCCTGCATTTCAACAGATGAATAAAGAAATTCCACTTTGAGGTAAACAACGCTAATAGCCACGGAGGAATCTATTATGACGGAGCCAGGAGGTAGCAGAAAACAGATACATCACACAGACTTTAAGAAGTGACAGCATGGAGTAGCATTTAAGTGAAGAAGATGTACTACTTCTTTAGGGTCTTTAGCGGCTTTTACACCCACTGTAGTCAGACCCCGCTTCCCCTTTTCAAACTATATAGTTCATCCATCTTTTCATGTTACGGACAGAAAAGGTCAATGTTTCATGAAATTGAAAATAAACAGGTGCAAGGCTTTACCAGCAAATGGAAATAGGGAGAGAGGTTTGGTGTGTCGTTTTACGGTCATTTTTGCACACTTTAGGCTAATTAGACAGGCACCTACAGTTTAGGGTGGATTCCGAATCACTCACAAACATCCATGCCATCGCCAGGATTCGAAAACTGAAGCCAGTGGGCAGAGAGAAGAGATAGCGCCTCCTAATTTTATTTCAAATGTAAATATGAGTGAGCTCGCACAATTCTTTTTAAAATGGAAAAATTTAAGTAATAATATCAAATATTTTTTTGCAGAATTTTAAGTTATTTCTTAAATATAAAAAGAGAGAACGATATTTTAAGATGAACAAAATATAACTCTGCGTTTCTCGAACTGTGAAGAACGACTAGAATGAACCAGGAAGAAGCAAGGATCAATAGATTTCTTTCAAATAAAAATTTAAATTAACATACTCAAGTCAAGAATAAGGGCCTCGTGGCCAAGTGACCAGCGCTATGACGCTCGGTGCCATAGGTTTCGGGTTTGAGTTCCGACGGTGCCATAGGTTTCGGGTTTGAGTTCCGACGGTGCCATGGATGCTTATAGTGGTTCGGAATTTACTTTAAGCCGTAGCTCCCGGTCTAATATGGCTGTAAGAGCGTTGGACATAGGGCTGACAACTCTACCCCGTAAAAAGTCAACGACACGGAGCCAAGTCAGACTTCTAACTACGAATGCTCCATCACAACACAAACTGCCCCCTTTCCCTACAAACATGGGACCACACGGGCTCGGTCTAGAGGGAGCTGTCTACCAAGTAGGATACGAAACAATAACAAGTCAAAATTAACAAAAAATCATTGCTTTATTATTCGCAACACATTTTTCAATTTTAAATTAAAAATTCTGTGGCTTTTACAAAAACTTACTTATAAAAAAAGATAAAAGAATGGCCGTTTAATATTGTTTATTTCAAGGGGGAAAAACACCCTTGCTATATGTAGTTTGTTGTATAACTTTGCTATAAAACTTGCTAAATGTGTGTATGTGTCAATGGGACCTGAAGGCCGAGTGGCTAGCGCTCTGGCGCTAGGGTTTGAATCCCGGCGGTGCTATGGATGTTGTAGTTGTTCGGAATCCACTTTAAGCCGTAGGTCCCGGTCTCATATGACAGTAGAGCGTCACAGAGCCCAATTAGACTTCTTCTCAGCCCCATCATTCCCAAACTGTAACGGGGCAACTCAAGCTCTAGGCACAGTGATGTGGTCCTTTCGTTTTTTCAAGAAACTCTTAACATGATCATGTTCTACATGAATAAGTACAGCAAACCATTTAGTATTAGCTTCAAATAATAATAATAATAATTTAATAATAAATAGCATCATATATCTCAATTTATCATTTTCTCCAATACTTGGTTTTATTTCTTCAGAATTTTTTATAAACTATATTACAAAGAAACAGTTTAATTTTACTAGTAATTGATATCATTCATAACAAAAGGCTTCAGAAACACTAGCAACCTTAATAAGTTACGAAGAAGATTATAAAAATTATAATGACGCAATTGAAAAATAAAGTTTGGAAAATACTTGAACAGTTTTGGATAACGATTGAAATGATATATGTTTAAATTATAGCTTTACGAAGCATTAAAAAAACGGAACACAGAAAAATAATTAGTACACAGATATAGTTAATAAATAAATAAATAAAACTTTCATCTAGTAAACAAAGAAAATTTGCGGCCAAAAAGCCGTTTTCGAAAATCCCCATTTGAGAAAAGTGGGACAAAGGAATCAAGACGAAAGCGACACTGGGCACAAAGAAAAGGCCCGTTGCTCTCTCCCGCGACACGTTCACCTTGACCTTTGACCTCCCACGTACGCGAAAGAGTTCGGCAGACTTCTTAGTTTTCATCTGGTTATCTAGTTTTTATCGGCATGCAACTAATGAGAAGAATGGATCGCACTCCCACACGCTTCTTCTTCCATTTTGATCTTTTTTTTTTTTTATAAACTGTATATTCGTTAAATTATGCTCCATTTGGGAATTTAGGACCATGGAGAATTTAAGTTCATTAAAGTAATTGTGGGAAGTTAATGAATAGTCAAAAGCTAGTTAGCAAGATTATTATTGATTTGGAAATATAAATATTGTTAACCAAATTAATTTTTCATGAGAAAAATCTTTAAGTGAAACTGTATCTTTAATTCCCCTTAATAAATGCTGGACATTTGAGTTGTATATTACATTGGATGCAGTGAATGATGGTTTGGTTTGTCGCTTAACATTTTTTGTGCACACTTTGGGCTAATTATACCGGGACCTACAGTTTAACGAGGATACCGAACCACTCACAAATATCCATTCCGCCGCCAGGATTCGAGCCTGAAGCTTGTGATACCGAAGGCCAGCAATCAAAGATGAGAGAATCTGCTTTGCTACAGTTGTAAGAGAGTTGAGTAATACTTTTCCAAGCAAATTTCAAAAATTTACTGCCTAAATCTGCGTATAGCGTAATGACCCCAGAAAATTCGAACCAGGCAGTTAATTGTCAATGTGTCACTTCAACAAATCCTGAATCAATAAATCATTGAAAATGAAAGAAATTCACGCAACTAGCTGGAAGACAGCAAAGCATGTTGGCAAAGCGTACGTCAAATTCATCATTTAAAAATGATTCTAGTTAAGATAGAAACGAAGCTGTAACTTACTTTCCCTGATTAATCAATCACGATATAAACTTCTGTAGATTTGGTTAGTCGCTCTACTGGCATTTTGTGTACACTTTTAGGATAAGTAGGCCGTGTCGTACTGTTTAACGTAGATTCTGAACCCCTAACAAACATTCATGCCACCGCAAGGACTAGAACCTGAAGCATGTGGTACCAAAGGTCAGAGCGCAAGCCAATTGGCCAACTGGCCGCAAACTTCTGTCGAGGACCAACTCGTTGCTCAACGGCAATGCTAGTAAGAATAAAAATATGCAATGTAAACTATAATGACTATAAAATAGTCATTATAGTTTTTTAGCAGTGTGTGTTATCATTACGTCATTACTTCGAAAATCAAGGAAACATGATAGCTATTTGAAAATTTCTCATAAAACATACATATGTGAGCAATTTCTATCTTAGTTTAAAAAAAAAAAAAAATTCCCTTCAATTATGAGTAATGCTTTAATCCTAGTGAAGAACCTATTCTGATTATTGTATTGTTGTAGCAAAATGACACAAAAAAACACACAAAAGAAGAATGATTTTTCCCAAAACGCTGGCTTCAGATCATACGTCACTAGAACCTCAAAAAAATGTAGCAGATTTAACCAAGATAACAGATATAACGACAATGTAATAGATTAACCAATTTTTTTTTCCCCACGGTGGCATTACATACAACTTGTTACATTGCAGCTAGAAAGGAACGTCACTAGAGGAGGCAATCCAAATTCGTAATGTTTATATACATAAGAACTTTCGATTAGGTACAGCTGATCAGATTTCAAAATCTAAAGCATATTCTCAAAAATTTAATTTTCAGCCAGTGTAAATGCAAATATTTCATATTGCGATCCAAAAATATGTTGACCTAAAATCAAAAAGCATTCTTCACATTAAATCGAATATTTCTGGCAACAATCTTATTTTAAATACTAAAATTTTAATAACTTCTTTTCTAGAACAGGGAAAAAAAAAAAACTTGAAAGCACAGAGAGAGAAGTGTGTGGCCATTATGATTACAACACAGTTCGCGTTCTTTCTTCTCCTAGGAAACTGAAACAGGTTTTTAAATATGTATAAGCCTTATCAGTAATTTACAACCGTTATTTCATGTCGTTAATATTGCGCTTATCAAGACCAACCTGCGTTTCACTTTGAGCAGACATATGCTGTTCGAAAAGATGAGATTTTGAGCGGGGAAAAAAAAAGAAACAAAACAATTTTTGAAACTTTTAAACTAGATTTTTCAAAAAATAGGCCATGTTGCTTAAAATAACAAATAAGCTTTTATGGTTCATCTCCTGTGTCTGTTTTATATAGATGTAATGTAGATAATCTAGATTTGATTTTTATTCTACAGTTACTCATTAAATATGAAGGGAAACACCATAACATATTTTAAATTAATAACAAATAATAATGATGACCTTAGGGTATGGCTGGTAACTCATCAACTTCGAGTTTAATAAAACTAATTATTTAAAAGAACAAAAATGTAACATGAAGATTCTATTCCAAAAGTTAGATAAGCTACCATTCTGAAAATAATTCTCTGATAAAAACTCGAATGATAAATACAAAGAATATTGAAGCCGATAATATTAATTATATTGAAAATCTGCTGGGTGTGTGGGGGAGTGATTCAACCATCTACAGTGAAAAATTAGGGGTCCTGAATGGCCAAGAGTCCAGCACTAGGTGCCACAACATTCGGGTTCGAGCCCCAGCGAAGCCATGGATTTTTGTAGTGGTTCGGAATCCTCATTAAACCGTAGGTCCCGGTCTAATAGATCGTAGAGCGTTGTCTTGAGGTTTAACCAGTCTTCAGTCCTCGTGGTTCCTTGCTAAAGTGAAGCTGCATATTACCTTTAGCCATGGCCCAGTTGCCTGCGACGGGGTCTTCTGGACTTGGCGAATATACTTAACATTTACTTATTTCATTATCTATTTTAAATGATACTAGCAGAACCCAGCATACGTCGTTCCGCCAAATAAAATGCATTGTAGAATATTACATATCGCAAATATATTCTCCATGTTCCAATATATGTGCACACTCATTTTCATGGTTATCGTTTGAACGGGAAGTATACTAACGGTATATATACTAAGATGAAATGCTGCAGCATTCTCTGGTGGCAAGTAACAATAAAGTGGATAACGCGAACCTATTTTTCCATACTAGAATACATAGTATTACCAATTTTCAAAGTGATGGATTGAAGGGTATAGAAGTTGATATGCTGCAGCACAATCTGATGACGATTTACAACAAAGGGGATAGCATTAAAACAGTCTCCATATTTTTGTCAAACACGCAGAAAATATTTCATCAAAATCGGCCAAACCGTTTAGGGGTAGTTCAATGACAAACACACGTACAGAAAAACCCGATTGCAACATCACCTACCAGGTCCAATTGTGAATCCATACCACCCAGGGACCCACTCAAACACACACAAAAAATTTTATCAAAATGGGCCCAGCCGTTTTGATCAAGGAATTTTTTAAGTTACCAATAATTTTTCAAATACACATTTTTCGTATAAAAAAAATTATAAAGTATAAAGATATTTCACGTTGGAGGACCAATAATAAACAAAAATGACGAAAACAATCTTGACCCTTATGAATAGAACATGGCGTTTGGAGAGCCGGCATAAATTAAGAAAGATAATACCGTCTATGTTAGTACCAACATTGAAGAGCCAACGTTCTGGAGAATAGTATAATCTTACTTTAATCTGAACCATTCAGGGTTCCCCTCAAACACACACAAAATATTTCATTAAAATCGGTCCAGCCGTTTAGGAGTTCAATGACAAACACACGTACAGAAGAATTATATATACAAAGATTGTCTTAAAAAATAGTATTTTCGACTATCTTTGTTTGAAATCTTCGTACAAAGATTGTTCTTTCCTCTATCTAACATCCGATGTTAAAATTTTCTTATACACTATACGCATTTTAAGTTACCAATAATTTTTCAAATACACATTTTTCGACTATTCCTAAGATAAAAAAAAATTCCTCTAAAGTGCAAAATATTTCAGAATAGGAAATAACAATAATAAACAAAAAATGACGAAAACAATCCAATGACCCTTTATGAATAGAACATGGCGGTTGGAGTGCATGCATCAAATTAAGCAAGAGCGGAAACGGGCATCACATGTTAAGAACAATCGGAAATCGAAACGCGTTTTAACTGAAAAACCTACTCGCTTATTATTATTCCCACATTTATTTATGAGAGAGTTTCCCCCCTTTAAAGCCTTCCACTCCTTAACATAAGAGAAAGAGATCATGTTCTCACGATTCTACCTGGCGATTTCAGCGGGAAGGGTTCGCCGTGGATGGCGCTGGTGCTTGTATAAATTACACGACCCCACTGGTTGGCAGGGGGGGGGGACATTAAAATTGGACCCCCGTTGGTTGCTTGAGACAAGGCTGCTGACCTCTGGGTAGTATGGGAAGCTATTAGAAGGGTTAATTTGGAAGAAGGTTCTAAAATGAAGTGTAGCAATTCTGGTAGGTTGTTGAGATTTCAGATTATGAATGTAATTCATCATCTTTAGGTTTAGGTTTTTATTTGTAATATCAACATCTACTATCTATACATTTTTATACATACTATATATGTATATTTTTTCCTGACAGACGAATTATGAATAATGGTTTTAGGTAACATAATTGCACAAAAATATTGCGATGTGTTCAGATTTCAGTATCCCTATACAAATCAATTTTCAATAATTTACCAACACAACTGACCCGCAAGCGCAATAATTGCATGTACTACACTCATTGCTTTTGAAAAAAGATATGACAACGTGCAGATTATGAAAAATTGTCTTATATTACCTAGAGATCGGGTTTGGTTTGTCATTGTGTGGTTATTCAGACCGGGGTCTACAGCTTAACGTGGATTCCGAACCACTACTTCATGACACCCCATCACTGTGCCTAGAGCTCACTTACCCGGATGCAGTTTGGGAATAATGTGGGTGAGAGAAGCCTGACTTGGCTCCGTGAGGCGGCCAAGTGGCTAGCTCTCTGCCCTTTGGTATCCCACGCTTCAGGTTCGAATCCTGGAGCTGGCATGGATGTTTGCGATTGGTTCGGTATCCACTTTAAAATGGAGGTCCTTGTCTGTTTAGTCCTCGTGTGTACAAGATAACCGTAGAGCGACAAACCATACCAATTGGCTCCGTGATGCTCTACATCCATATCAGACCGGGACCTACGACTTAAAGTGGATTCAGGACCACTACAAACATCCATGGCACCGCCGGGTTTGGAACCCTGAACCTGTGGCACCGAGCGCCAAACACTCGGCCATTCAAGTACCAAGGTGGAACATGGGTAAACCTCGCGCATGCCACGAACAGCCCACCGACGGGTGAAGAGGGAGGACAATGAATCCCAGAAGGACTTTTAGGGGTAACTGCAACCGCAGTTGCGTTTCGTATGGGAGAAAACCTGGAAAACTCCCACCAGGCAGCCCGATTATCGATGCGAGACACATTGTCACAAACACCATCGAGCCTTCTCGTTTTTGAAAGCAGTGACTACAACCCTGCCGCCCACGGATTCGAACCTCAGACCTCCTGTTCCCTAGCTATGCACGTCGCCACTGGGCCACATCGATATATAGCCAAGTCTGGGTTCGAGTCCCGACAATGCCATGGATGTGTGTAGTGGTTCGGAATCGACCATTCAGGTCCTGCTTACAGAAATAAATATTATCAACTGCCAAAAATAGACCCCCTAAAAAGTCTTTTTAAAAATCCTATCTATTTCAAAAACCAGACACAACAATTACATTAAAAAAAAAATTTGAAAAGAAAAAAAAATCTTTCTGTCAAAGACAAAAGATTACTTTCCAGTGACAATGGTCGAAATCAAGTTTCCGCGAACAAAGAGTGAAATGCGGAGATTTGGAGAATAATAATAGGGCAAACAGTACCTGAAATAAGACAAAAAACCAGTTGACCGCCACTCTCACACAGTTTGAAGAATTAAAAAAAAAAAAAAAAAAAAAAAATCCATCACTCCCTCTTCCTACCCAAGTTGTTGGAGGTTACAGGATTTTTGCTATCGCTTAAAAACTGAACCATTCATTCATGTCCAGTTTTAAAATTGCATTTGCTTTTCACTATAAATAGAGCGTTGCAGTTGAACGAGAAAGAAAATTTTAAATACCATCTGTTGGTCTGCTATATAAACACTGGAACACAATTATTTAAATTACATACAGTGTTATTGCTTCGTTTTGGCAAGATACAATTTAAATTTATAAATTTTGACAGCAATTGCAATGACAGAAAAGTTTCAAAAACAAAAGTTTTAAAACAAATTACTTGAATCGTGAACCTGAAACGCCATGGTGATTAAACTCCTAGCCTCAGGAATACTGTTCCAAAACCAGTACGATTCATCAAAATACTCTGCATCTACAACTGTCATAGGTACGTTAAATTTGTAGAACAAAAGTTTTCAACCAAATTTGAATTTTCTGTTGAAAATTCTTCAAAATTTCTCTGTGCTCTTAACGCAATACCGATCACAAAAAAAAAAATATATATTGAATATTAATTGATATTGATTACCCTTTGCACTCGAAGGCTCCGGAGCAGAGCCATTTAATATTTGTCTTCAAAAGGTAAATTTTCCATCTTATTTTCATAAAGTTTTAAATTTGTTCTGTGCGTACATTGATTTAGATGAAAAATATTTGATTTATTATTAGATTTATGTATTAAAGACAAGCTTGAGCTTGAAGACAAATTTTTAATGGCTCCACAACGGAGCCCTCGAGTGCAAAAGGTTAATATCAATTAATATATAATACCTTTTATAAACTCTTTTTAGATTCATATTCTATATTGATGAACACAAAGAATAATTTTCTGAATTATTGGAACAAGTTTTCTTCTATTTTTGGTAGCTTAAGAAGTATCGATTACATCAATAATTTGAGTGCCGCCTAATGGCTCAGTGGTACCACAGATTTCGGGTTCGAGTCCCGGCGGTGGCATGGATGTTTGTAGTAGTTCGGATTCCACTTTAAACCGTAGGTCCCGGTCTAACATGGTCGTAGAGCGTTGTGAGGGTATTGTTACTCCGTGTCCGTAGTTTATCTTCAAGCTATACGCACCTCCTGGGTAGTGCTAAGTGAGTAACGTCGGTGCAGCCTTAAGGCATTAAAGACAGCTGTCTAAGTGTTTACCAGCTGCATTAGAAATTATATAACTTTCATAGATACGTTAAATTTGCAGAACGAAAGTTCATCTAAATTGTTGAGGTTTTTCGCTCTACGGTCATTTTGTGCACACTTTGGCTAATATAGGTGTAGCCAACCCAAACGATTTTGCGGGCCACTTTGGAAATGCGTCATAATTCGCAGGCCGCATATAAAATTATATATCCCCGTATTAGATTTAGACCCACTATAGACATTTTTTGGAGTGAAAAATTGAAACATAACGAGTTATCATTATTGTGTTTACAGTTATTTTTACATGTAAACGTAGATAATAAATTAATAATAATGATGATACTAAACGCATATTGTAAAGAAATATATAATACTAAAAATAAAACCATTAAAAAATATTTATTTTACTCGTGCGATATTTGTTTCTCCACTCTTTCACTCAGCTTTTGTAAATCGATACGGGCGCCTCATGAGTTCGCAGAATATAGTTTAATTATTCTGCGAACTCATGATTGTAAACTCATAAATAAAACAGGAAATATCTGTCGTATAATAGCAAGAATATGATTTTAAAATTAAAATTAACTTTTTTTCTCATAATTTCAACAGTTAATATTTGAATATATGGATGAATGCATAATGTATTTCTTAATACATTGGTCTTCACTATTTTGGCCATTATAAAATAAATATATATTTTGTAAAAGTGTGATCAATCTCACGGGCCGGAAAAATGTTCAAGGCAGGCCGCGGGTTGGCTACCTCTGGGGTAATTATTATAAAATCATCATCCTCAATGGCGCAAGTGGGTCGAGGTAGATTTCGAGACAGGGAGACGTTTTCTTTGTACGGGATAGAGTGGTCAGCCTTTCACCCAACGTTATACAATCATATTAGACCAGTTTAAAGTGGATTCCGAACCACCACAAACATCCATAGCACCGCAGGGACTGGAACCCGAAACCCATGGCATCGAGCATCAGAACGCTAGTTACTCGGCCATCAGGCTCTTCGATAGTTATTAACGAGAACTATGAAACATTGAGTTCCCCATATATATATATATCAAGCGTTAATAATGTGTGTACATATATTATAGAATTCTCACTATTTAAGTTTCCGCCCAAAAACATTTGTTCCCAAAATTAAGTAGAAAATAAAACAATGTAAAATTTAATCATTTTTATTAAATAATAATAACTACTGCAACTCAATAATACAAGCATCAAGCAAAAAAAATGAAGCACACATTAAAAAACTGCAACACTCAAACGAAGGGAGCCAATCGGATGGGAGACATGATAGGCACATAACACGCGAAATAATAAACCGACAACACCTCTTTTCATCTGAAACACGTGTTAAAATCGGTTCGAAACGCGAAGGGTTAAACTGAACAAAAGTGCGGTTTCGATCATCGCTGCCAGTTTTCCTTTTTTTTTTT
Organism: Caerostris extrusa; assembly: GCA_021605095.1. Lineage (NCBI taxonomy): Eukaryota > Metazoa > Arthropoda > Arachnida > Araneae > Araneidae > Caerostris > Caerostris extrusa. The sequence continues at coordinate 17,623 of BPLR01004485.1, read as the reverse complement.
CTTTCAAAAAAAAAAAAAAATCTCGATAAACAGAATCGATGAATGCACCATTTTTTTTTTTTCCCCCCCCCTTCCCTCTTAACTAGAAAGACGCATCGCTGGGATAAAAAGGGGGTGAGGTTCAAAAATCAATGAGCACATGCGCTTCTTAACAGCACAAAAAAAAAAGAAAGAAAAGAAAAGGTAAAAAAGTAAAAGTGGTCCTTCTCTCCGTAGGGGTTGAGGAATTAAAAAAAAAAAAAATTTTTTTTTTTTTTTTTAAAGCCAGAGGGTGAAGAAGAGAACAGACAGTGCGTGCGACGGAATGTTGAAAAGGGGGTAGTGGGAGGATGGGGATGAATAAGATCAAGAATGAAGATTCCGAAGGGAGCGAGTATCTTCTGCGGCAACTTAATCTTCCATCAAACCGAATCGCAAGAATTTTTCCTATAAGTGGTTGTATCGAATTTAATTGCATATGAAAAAAAAAGAACTGAATTAAAAAAAAAAATTAAATTCTATCATTATATTCCTAATCATTTTCAATATATTCCTAAACTATTCAGTGGCATGGATGTTTGTTAGTGGTTCGAAATCCATTTAAACTGTAGGTTCCGGTCTGTTTAACCCTCGTGTACACAAGGTGACAGCAGAGCGATAATACCAATACCTAAACTATCCACTTCATTTCATACGAACAAGCAATATCGGGGAAGGGAAGGGTGGGATTGAAGAGTGAAAATTAAAATTAACAAAATTTGCCTTATTAAAAAAAAAAAAAATTTGAAATTAAAGTCATTAATTGAAAAATATTAATTACATATACATAAAAATAATCCCGCAAATTTTATATATATTAAACAGTATTTTGAAATTAAAATTTTACAAAATTATTGAAATTAAAATAGGATAAGAATAAATAAAATGAAACCAAAATATAATTGTGTAGCATTTTTTCTTATTAAAAAAGAATGTTATCATCCTCTAAAATTAAAAATTTTGCCTACTATAAACCAATCTATTAAAACAGAGTGTTTTATTTTAATAGTCACAAAAAAATAATAATAATAAAAAAATAAATTAGCACATTTAAAAACTAATTGTATTATTCCAAATAGCGATAATTTTCAAAAAATGAAACATTTTTATCAGTTGTAAGTTACAAAACACAATAGCTTTTTAATTAAAAAAATTTTTAATAAAATAAAAAATAAAAAAAACAGCAAGATATTTTTGTCAAAAGAGTTTCTTAACTGTAGAGTAAAGTTTAGAGTTTTAAGATTTTAAGATTTAAGATTTAAAGAAAAAAATTAGAATTTATGCAATAATGCATAGCTGATTAAGTTGATACACAATATTTCTATGAAATTTTTTTTAACAAAAAATAAAAATTATCAAACAAGCTACATTTTTTATTTGAATACTGTAATATAATATTTTAATTACAATAATATTTTAATATAGATTAAAAATATATAAATCTGCACACTCTTATACTGTTAAATTTCACAATCCCCAATTTAATATTATAATTTATTTAAATATGTATACTAAAAATCTACTAAATGTTTGACTTCGACATAGTCTCTTATGTATAGAAAAACAATGAATAAAAAAAATTATTGAACAACCCTGGAACTGATCGATTCCTACTACCGATCCCCTTAATCCGAACACAATATGGAGAGAGCCCCCTGCGAGAGATTTTTACATTTCCCCCTCCCCCTCCTCCCCGCCGACGCAACCCCATCCGTCGGGGGCCGGTGGAGGCAGCAGCAAAAAAAACAGTGGTTGCCTAGCAACCGCATCTTCCCACCGCTATTATTCTTCCGGCGTGTGTGCGCGCTCTCTCTCCCGTGCGGCCGCACAGAGGTCACGGTTGAGTGTCGGATGGCAAGTGGCCAAAACGGCACGCTGATGTTTCATACGAGGACCTCTCCGTGCCAACCGACGGATTTTAAGTATTGATCAATCAGCACTTGGCGAACAAAATGGAAATTTGGCATCGTAATATGACTTAACTGAATTTCATACCTGCGTTCCGTACTTTTGAAATCGTATCGTTACCATTTGGCTGAAAAAGGCATATTATGATGTCAAATTTTCATTTTCCACACCAAAGTGGTAAAGATACAATTTCAAAGAGGACACAGTTATAAAATTCAGTTTGAAAATTTGGCATCATAATATGTTCAACTGAATATTGTAACTACGCTCAGTACTTTTGAAATTGTATCGTTACTACTTGGCGGAAAATCAAAATAATTTGGCATCATAATATGTCTTTGGCGAAAATAAAAATTTGACATCATAATATGTTTTTTGCGGAAAATAAAAAATTAGCATCATAATATGTCCAACTGAATTCTATAACCGCGCTACGTATTTTTAAAATTGTATCGTTACCACTAGGCGGAAAATGAAAATTTGGCATTCAAATATGTCGAACTGAATTTTATAACTGCTCTCCGTGTTTTTGAAATTGTTTCTTAACCATAAAATCGACTCCCCGCCACCATATCGGAGAATTTAATTTTCTCAGATCGAAAAGTAAAATATGCCTATGAATTTTAACACAAAATAACAAACACTTATTTGACATTATCCAAAACCTTGAAAAAATATGCTTTCTTGATTATGGTTATAGTAATGTTAGTAATTCATATATTGAACATAAAGGGGCCTGATGGCCCAATAGCGCTTTGTATAACAGGTTTCACGTTCGAGTCTCGGTGGTGCCATGGATGTTTGTAGTGGTTTGAAATCCACTTTAAACCGTAGGATCCGGTCTAACATGATCGTAGAGCAATGCAGGGGTATTGTTTCTCCGCGCCCGTAGCTTATCTTCAAGCTACACGCACCTCCTGGGTAGTGCTAAGTGAATAATGTCGGCGCAGCGCTTGCCTTGCGGCATCAAGACAACTGCCTACGTGCTTGCCAGCTGCATTAAAAAAATATTGTAAATAAATTTGGGTTTCTTTTGCACGTTAACTTTACATATTTTTGACCAAAGTATTTTCTATTCAGAATTTTTTTTTTTTTTTTTTTTTTTAAATCACCATATCGAGGTTTGGTTTCGGTTAGTCACTCCACTGATATTTTGTGCACACTTTGGGCTAATTAGACAAGGACCTACAGTTTAACGTGGATTCTGAACCACTTACAAACATCCATGCCACCGCCAGGATTCGAATCAGAATCCTGTGGTACCAAGAGCGCTAGCCAATTGCCCACCAGGTCGCATAGAAGCAGCTGCTAAACAATTTGAACTGAAGTTAATCGCTCTCCTCGTTAGTTAAGTTAATCGCTTTGAAGTGCCCGATGTACGGCAGGTTCAGCAATATTCGTGGTATACTACGAAGATCCTTCTACACTGTATAAACATTGTGCCATTACAGTTTGGACGGACTCTTAGAAAGGCAGGGGATTGGTTCGCGCCTTCCTCTTGGATGTACAACAGATTCAGCATTATTCAAGGTATACTACGAAGACCCTTCTATATTGCATAAACTTAGTGCAAACTACAGTTTGAAACGGACACCTTAGAAGTCAGGGGAAAACTCTTCCAGCCCACAGAAAATCTGATTTGATCAACGCATTTATTGTTCATAAATGCGCATTTTATTCGTATTCATGGTTTAACACACGGAAATCCTCGCATCGGGATGATACTTTGGGTTTCGATTGCTTCGATTCGATTTGATTCGTTCATAGAGTTTCGATTTCCTTAGTTCAAAAATTATACATACTTCTCTCTTAATTCGGAATTGCTCCATGGTACCACAAATACAATTAATACAAATTCAAGTACAATACTTTAATCTTAGTATAATTTCAAAATACTCCTCATATATTGAAAGCAGTATATTATGAGTTATGAAACAATTACCAATTTCAATCAATGAGTAATGGAGAGGTCTAGTAACTATACAGCAATTGTACTATTGATGCTTAATTGGTATACTATTTGAAAGTCTTTAATTTATTTCCATTTATAATGGCATTAAGTGCGAAATTTACCATAATTTATATTTGTAGCAATTTCTTTAATATTTTCATTTAAACCATCAGAAAATACAAATAAAAACTTTTACATTTATTATACGAAATGCATAAAGCAAAAAAAAAAAAAAAATAATATAAGAGTGGAATGATTAAAATTTAAAACATATTAGTATACAAATGTGAGGTACTTACATGTGCAATACCGTTAACAGCATACCCAGAGTTGACAAAACCCTAAAAATAAAAAAAATAAAAGAAATAAATAAAAATTCAGAATTTCTAAAAATTATACAACAAATTTTGAACAATAAAAAGCACTTAAACAACATTCGCAAAGCTTTTCTTACTATGATTTTTATTAAATGGATAGTCTTAGTATCCTATCCTTTTATTCTTCAAATGCGTTCTTTTCATTCTGTTCTTAAGGGGACAAAAGCCCCTAACCCATCTCACACAAACAACTGATACACTATTTCGGAATTCAACTCTATCCATTAACTTTGTATTAATCACAAGAGTAAATAGAGAAGGGATCCTTACAAAGAGAAATCGATTTCAACTAGAATTAAAAGAGTATGGAGCAATCGGTAAAACCGTACAGAAATAAATACATGTCTCTAAATCCTCTCTAATCCGTTATTTTTTAAACATTGTATTGAAAGATTTTAGAAATATAAGAAATTGATAGAAATTGGGAAATGTGCTATTAATACTGGTGGTAAAAGATACTTCTTCAACCATATCACTATATTAATATTCATATTGATAAGGCCTGATGGCCGAGTGGCTAGTGCTCTGGCGCTCGGTACCACAGACTTCGGATTCCGAATCGGTAGTGGTTTGGAATCCATTTTTTAAACCGTAGGTAGTCATTAACAGGATCGTAGAGCGTTGTGGAGGTAGTGTTACTCCGCGTCCGTAGCTTATCTTCAAGCTACACTTCCTGGGTAGTGCTAAGTGAGTAACGTCGGTGCAGCGCTTGCCTTACGGCATCCAAGACAACTGTCTAAGTGTTTGCCAGCTGCATTGATTGTTTTTAGGTGGCTTTCGTAAACACAAATTGGAGTACGAATAGGGAGGAGAGGGGGTAAAATTAAATGTATTATATTACAAATATTATTACAATATATTACAAATGCATTAGGTGCTTTATAAGATTTTTTTAATAAAATTTTATACGCTTTTTTTCTTCTTCAGATGCTTATTTTCATTAGCAAGGTGTCCAAAGAAAAAAAAATTGACTAAGATGTTGATGGGGTGAGACAGTAGATCTACCTCCCCGTGGTGCACCCTGGTAACGTACTAGGCTTGTAAAAGATCTACTATAGGCATACAGCAATGCTCAAGAGTAATCACCTTGTAGGCTGTGTCTTACAATGGAATGCGGGCGGCCTGTCTCAATCTAAAAAGTTGAGATTCAACATTCCACTGGCTACGACGTTGAGGACAGCCGAAATTGCCCACTCTGTGGGAAAGACGAGATCATGGACAGGCATCCTATAGCAGTATGTCCGGCCTTGCAGGGGGACTCCGAGGTGAAAAGATAGTGGAGCGCTAGAACTTTGCTGATGAGACACTGACTTTTTCCCTCCTTGTTTTCTTTTTCTTTCTTGCGTGTGCTTTATATTATTTTGATCTCGTAAGAGTTTGCCATTTTATCTTGCCATTTGAAATAAGAATAATAATAATAAAAAAACACCAAGGTGTTGATAACTTGCAAAAGAAATATAATCATTTTGATGTATCAACGCTATTTTCTTTGGAAGGCTTGAAAGCAATACCTTTCGTGAAATATTCTTAGGTATTTCTTCACATTTGTAAAAGAGAAAATATAGTAAAACAATAAAAAAAACAAAGAGACTCCCGTGTTATAGAACATAAAATTTGAAAAGCTCATACTAGGAAGGGCGCCACAATCACAATCGAGTCCATTTGTCTTTTAAAGTGGTTTGAGGGGGTTGATGGCCGAGTGCCGCAGATGCTCATAGTGGTTCGGAATGCACTTGATGCCTCAGGTCCTGGTCTAATATGACTGTTGGACGTAGGGCTGATAATCCTACCCCTTAAAAAGTCAGCGGCACGGAGCTAAGTCAGATTTCTACCTACGGGTGCTCCAACACAATAGAAGCTGCCCCCTTTCCTTCAACAATGAAACCACACTGGTTCGTGGGCTTGTTCTAGATGTTGCTGTCTACAAAGTGCGGTAAGAAACAACAACAAAGTGGTTTGGGCAATACAAGGGAGCAGTGGAAGTTAGACTTGGGTATGCTCGTGAAATAAGTAAGCACACAACTACCGTAAGCCGGACAGTATATATATATAGTTGAAATCAATATAAACACTTTCAAAGAGATTAATTTGATAGGTTAAAAAAATATATATTCATGTAAAATGCTATCAAATTATCTTGTAAATTTTTAATAAATATTCTTGTCCATCTCATAAAAAAAACACTCATCTATCTAACAAAAAAAAAGTGATAATTGTAAACAACTTCCCATTTCATTGGCAAAAAAAAATAATAATTAATTATCCAAGTTTTTGATCAATAGCTAGTATTAAATTACGAACTATCGATATATATATATATTCCTCATGACTTAATATACAAAATGCTGGTGTCATCGCAGACACGACAAAGATTTGGAAGCCACCAACCACACTTCGATCCCAGTAGTAAAACGCGGCGTGGAGGTTCCAACACAAAGAACAAAAGTCGAGTTTCCTCCGCTTTGCGGAAGTCGGCCGCGTCGCCAACCAGACAGACGAGTGGAAGGAAAAATCAAAAATTCGGTCCGAACAGGCGAAACGCATTCGACTCGGGAAGAACTTAATAACCTTGAGAAACATCAAAATAAAATAAATTTCGCAGATAACTTCTCAAGGTTCTCGCTATAAATAAGCGATACGGGCCTTCTTGCACTCAATAGAAATATATGCAACTTTACTGGCTACCAATTTCATTAGAGAGAAAAAAATTATTAAAAATTGAAGAATTTTCGTAATGGTTTTCCCCATTTATTTGTAGAAACTCAATCCTTGAAACAATTAAGTAAAATATTCACTATTTAGGGAAATTCGCTATTTTTTTTTTTTTTTTTTTTTTTATATTATGCTTTTCATTTCTGAGAAATTATTTTAAAAATACGCACTATTATTATAAGTTAAATGCATTAAATGTTATTAAAAAAATTTAAATCTTGTTTTTTGAAACTGGTGCTTGTATAACTCTGAAAGTTTGGTTTGCCGTTCTATCGTCATCTTGTGCACACTAGGGCTAATTAGACCGGAACCTACAGTTTAACGTGGATTCCGAACCACTCACAAACATCCATGCCACTGCCAGGGATTCGAATCTAAAGCCTGTGATACCAAAGGCCACAGCGCTAGTCAATTGGGCATCAGGCCGGGTATAGCTCTGAAAGGTACATTTAAAATCTAAATTTTAAATAATAAGCGTTATGCAAAGTTAGAAATATACGCGTTCGTGCCACAGGTTTCGGGTTCGAAATCCCGGCGGTGCCATGGATGTTTGTAGTGGTTCGGAATCCACTTTAAGGCGTAGGTCCCGGTCTGCTATGACTGTAAGAGCGTCACGGAGCCAAAGTCAGACTTCTACCAACGGGTGCTCCATCACAACAGAAGCTGCCAGCTTCCTTCCTCTTCAATCAAGAGTACGTATGGGCTCGTGGGCTTGGCCAGCCAAGTGGGATAAGAAACAACAATAGAAATATACAGAAAAAGTTTAACATATGAGCAATGCCGAATACGTCTAATAATATATACGTCACCTAATTAAATATCATATCCAATGGCTTTAAAAAAAAAAAAAAAAAAATTTTTTTTTTTTTTTTTAATTAAATGTTTTTAAACGAACTAAAAACTGAATGAAGGTAGAACCTCTCATTATAAAGTTTTAATAAAATGAAAAATAATTGGAAATAATTTTAGAGGAAAATTATAAACAATCTTCTGTTGATATCTTAAAATTGGAACATAGAACCTTAAGCATATATTCCGATACTTTTGGTTTATTTTAAATTATAGAATTTGTTAGTAAAATATATAAACAAAACATTTATTCGGGTTTTTTATTTTTATTGTTAAATATAAACAATTTTTTTTATTTGTAAATTTTTAATTATTTTCTTATTATAATAAATTTTATATTTCAAATTATAAATAAAACATAATACTTTTGGGGTTTTTTTTTTTTTAAATTATAACATATTATTTTTAAAATCAAAAACAAAATTTTAGATTAAATATGTGAAATTTTTTAAATCATAAATATAATATAATAAAAATTTTGGTTTTTTTTTAAATTATTATTATATATACTTTTGGTTTTTAAATAATAAAAAATTATGTTTTTAAATTATAAAATAAAAATTAAACAAGTAAAGAAAAGTAACAAGAAAAATTTTTCAAAAATATTGTATAAAAATTAAAATTCGTGACAAACGACGACTATTATTTACTTTTAAATATTTCACATAAATATGTTTAAATTTCACGTAAATAAATATATTTTACTTCATCAGAAAATCATCAGCATTTCGTTACATATATATGTATTTTAGACACGATCATTTTATTTTGCATAAACAAACAATTCTTTAAATCAAACCAATGACTTGTATACTCTTACATGACAGTAGATTAATTTAACCAGAAATCCAGGAAAATCAAGGCAACTACGACTAAACATTGCAAACATATTTGCAACATTGCGACTAAACATTTAAACGCTTCGATTTTTTAAAAATTATTATTAAATATACTTTAGTTATTTTTATATAAATATCTTATAGTTATTTTAATATTTAAATAAAATTAAAATTAAATAAGAACGAAGAAAAATTTTCAAAGATGTTGTATAAAATATACAATTCCGTTATACAAACTACCGTTATTATTTCCTTCTTAAAATGTTTCACATAAATAAATGTTTTACTTCATCAGAAAAATCATAAGCATCATATCAAACCAATGACCCATATATCTTACATTGTATTGTATTGTACAATACAATAATTTAACTACCCAATCCAGGAAAATCAAGTCAAATCCGACCAAGCATTTCACACTTGCAAGACACCACACCAACAAACTAATAATTTCACGCCATCAAATTCATTTTTATCTTCAATCCATGGGCAAGTTCCGCAATTGCGTGGGCAGGCGGCAACCACCATTATAATAAAGAAATAACTATTTCCAACTGCAACCGAGTCCCAGTGAAAGGTCAACCGTCAATGGGTACATCACAGCCACGTCCTCCATCTGCCCACCAGAAGAAAGGGTAGGGAACAGAAAAAAAAAAAAACGGTTGTCCCCATTCATGTGTCTCGGATAAATATAGGAAGCAATGTCTCATTTAAAAAAGCAGTAGTCTGTCAAAAATGCCTTGAGGTTTAATTTGGAATGAGCAGATAAGATTTTGAAATGGCTATATCCCATACAATTGATTTGCAGAAAATTTTTCAAAAAACTAATTGTGAAATTAAGGCCATCAATTCCTTTTTAAACAGGAGAGAAATAATTGTATTTAGTCTTAAATACCGAGTTCATTCTTGCAAATTAATACGCCTGCCGTTTTTTTTTTTTTTTAATATGAATTTTTAACCTATGTAAATTAAACTTGATACAAAATAATTATATTTAATTCCACATACTTTTGGCACAATATGAATGTTTTCCATTTATGGATAACATTTCTGACAAATCAACCTAGTTTTTTTGCGAGTTAAAATAAAAAATATTAATAATAGCTTAAAGCACACAACCACGGATTCGGTGCAGCTTGATAGTCAGAACCAGAATGGTTATAGTAAAACACCTAAATTTTCACAAAACACATCTTTTTAGCAAAATTGCAACATAAAAGTTTGGAAGAAAAATTAATCAGGTCCACTAGATCTATCCTTTTTTTTTTTTTTTTTTTTTTTTTTTTTTTTTTTTTTTTTTTTTTTTCCCATTCATTCATTCATATGAACTTTATACGCATTCTTAATTTAAAAGATGAAAAAAATATTTTAGAGCATATTTTCGAAATTGGAAGAGATAAATTTCCGGAATTTTTTTTTTTTTTTTTAAATTTTGGAGCCCTATCATTCCTAGGTTAATGTATCGGGCTTCAAAGTTATGGAGCACGGTTTGGATTCGGATAGGACATCAATATTGATCAATTCTCGTTACTGAAACCTTTTTTTCAACACAGATACGTCAAATCTGTTGGCCAGAAAGTTCATTCACAAAATTTAAATGGAGTGTTTGAACATCTCTTTCAAATAAGTGGCTTACACTTACAAGGAAAAGTCACGAACTATCCTTCACCGATTTCATTGAAATTCATATTGCGTATTGCGTTGCCAACATAAAAAAAAAAAAAAAGACTTTTCAATTGTATCGCATAATTTTCCGTAATTCCATATGCCCAAACTCTTACAATAAACTCTAACCTTCTTAGAAACCTCACAGACTATCAGTTCTTTTTGATAACAAGCATCAATATTATTTGTAAACACTATCTTCAATAAGATTGAACATTGCTTGTTTAATAAAATCATAAAACTTTCTATAGCGAAAACTAGTGCATTTTTTGTTGTTGTTGTTGTTGTTCGGAATCCACGTTAAACTGTAGGTTCCTGTCTAATTATAGCCCAAAGTGTGCACAAAATGACAGTAAAGCGACAACCAAAAACAGGTTATATTAAAAAAGTAAAAAATAACAATTTACTATTTTAGTTACTATTACTTTTACCATTACTGTTATAATCACTATTACTTTTACCATTACTATTATAATCACTATTACTTTTACCATTACTATTATAATCACTATTTTTTACCATTACTATTATAATCACTATTACTTTTACCATTACTATTATAATCACTATCAATTTTACCATTTTTATTATAATCACTATTACTTTTAAAATTACTATTATAATCACTTTTATTACTTTTACCATTACTATTATAATGAAATATTAGCTTTCTTCTTTTATAAAAATATTATTTAAAAAAAATAACTAATTATTATTAAAAACTATTATCTTTCATTAAATATTATTCTTTCTCTTCTTTATAGTCCGTAAATAATCCTACATTTTCGCTACTTTCCCATAGGAACTATGGAGAATTCATAGTAGCTGGCATCTCTGTAGATATTTTATTTTTTTTTTTTTTTCCAAAATATGTCGCACATAATAATATCAGATATAAAAAACTGAATTAAACCTAAAACCGCGGTAATCATGACAAACAATCCTTTTTGTGCAACTCTATATAATCCAGCATTACAAATACTAATTTTTAAATTTTTAACAGCAGGGCTGTTTTTCAATAGAGGCAACGCAACTGTTGACTCATATGCTACATCAAATTCCCAGTCTTAGAAGAAGGAAAAAAATAAAAATAAAAAGGGTTGGAAAACATAGCGAGAAGCCAACGTCTAGCGCCAGCCGTTCGTTCACCCGCCCTCAAAACAGAGAACGAACTAGCAGTCAATCTTTAGCTACGCAACGCTGCACAACCAAGTACAAGGTTACGCACTAGCTATACTCAGACGTGTGTGCATTGCTGGGGAAATTGACACAAAAATCATGACAATCTAACAAAATATTTAACACAATTAATATTCTGTACCACGGACATCGTAATCATGCTTCAGTTCACTTTGATTGATAACGAAATTAGAAAGTTATTATTTTTAAAGATATCCATCAGTTTTTTCTTTATTACTTCATTGAATGTAGTTAAAAATAAAAATATTTACGAAACTCGCAAGCGAAGAAAAAAAAAATAAAAGATAATCCTTAAACATATCGACCGATAAGAAATTGTCTTATGGTTCAAAGTAAATATAAATTTCTTAAAAAAATTTTTTAATAAAAACCTAATACAAACATCATTAATTCATCGACAAACTTTTTTTTTTTTTAAACTTTTTGTAGTAAGAAATTGTTTTCTTCTAATTGTACCGAATTTTTAATTTAAATTCGTCTTATATTTTTTTTAATTTTTAATTATTTTTCTATATTAAAATAAAATAAAAGTAAATATTTTTAATTTTCAGAGTGCCATTTTCAAATTTTATTACCTTTATTAACATTTTAGAAACCAATAATTAATTGCGATTAAATATATGAATTAAGATGAGGAGGTAAAGGGTTTATCCCCATTGGTACTCCGTGATCGGTGCGTCAGTTGCAGTTTTTTTTTTTAATACTAAATAAAGAGTTTAATTCAGTTCTATCATAGTGAAACGAACAAGAAACTTACCTCTCTCACTTAATATGCAATCGATAAGCGTGCATACACACACATTATATCAGATTATAAACAAATCTCCACACAGCATCAATAACTAAGTCACATCCAGAAATGAAACATTGGCTGGAATGTTCGTCTGTCTCTCGGCACTGCAGTTCGGAACTCGAAAAATACCCTTCCCAAATCTTTCCTCACGAGAGAGCCTTCAATCATCTTCCAAAACGCAATGAATCCTTTGATGCGTGATCAAAAGACCGATTCACAGGCGACGATATCTCGAAAGCAGGCAAATGGAATCGCATTTGCTCAAAAACTTGCGCAAGCAAGCAAATAGACGCGGCTTTAGAAACTAAATGTAACGAAGAGAAACAAGTACCTGCAAGATCGTTGCCCGTTGACCATCATTTGAGAAACATCTACTCAATATTAGTAACGTATTTCACCCTATATTAAAAAGCAGAGTATGTGTGTGTGTGTGTTTTCTTTCCTTCCTTCTTCTAGACCAAGGATGGCCAACCCGCAGCCCGTCTTGAACATTTTCGGGCACGTGGCATTGATCACACTTTTACAAAATATATTTATTGTATAATGGTCGAAGTAGTGAAAACCAATGTATTAAAAAAATGCATTATGCGTGCATCCATCTATTCAAAAATGAACTGCCGAAATTACGAGGAAAAATTAACTTTGGTTTTAAAAATGATATTCTTGCGATTATAGGACAGATAGTGTCTGTTTTATTTATGAGTTTACAGTTATGAGTTCGCAGAATAATTAAATTATATTCTGCGTACTCATGATGCGCGCGCATCTTGGAACATCTAATATATAATTTTCTAGGTTGCCCGCAAAGTTACGATGCATTTCCAAAGTGGCCCGCGAGATCATTTGGGTTGACCACCTCTGAGCTAAACGGCGTAACAAAGTACGCCGTTTACATGCAAGCCAAGTACTCACAAGATTGTTGCCCGTTGACCATTGAATATCATTTGAGAAGAATCTACCCGATGTTAGTATTTCACCCTATAAAAGCAATTACCCTTCTAGACTTGGTAGTATAATTTCATCACCATGATCACTTTCCAAAAACAAATTATCTATCCATACATGACGAAATTAAATCAATGTGAAATGAATTCTCGAAGGACTTATTTCGGGAACAATATATTCCAACACCGAGTACAAGGAAGTGAATCTTTCGCAGAGGATGAGTTTGTTGTCCTCGAGTTTCAGGATTCGCCTCTTTTAAACACTATGACCTACTAATTAGATTGCACAAGGCGTGTGTTTTCTCTTTCCTTTTGTTTTGGGGCCTCAGCACAATGCATATTTCTTTTATCAATCACCTTTCACAGAAACCGGTGTCCAATGTCAACCACTTAGTTACATAAGACGGATTGGAAGGTCGTAGGGAATCAATTTCGATAGTCAAGGGTGACACTGAACTTGTTTACTACGATGGGACGACTCGCGTAATATTACGCATAAATTCAAGTCGCTTGATAAATGCAGCAAACTGCAAGTGCTCGTTTAAGAATTGAGATATAATAACATACAATAACACAAATAAAAGTTTATTTGTGTTGCATTTAAAATATAGAGCAGATAGAAGCCTAAAAATTGTGATTAAATAAGTATAGAAAAATTCTAGATGAAATTATAAACCAAAATTAAAAGTTTATAAATATGTCCTAATGCAGCTGGCAATACGGAGACAGTTAATCTTTATGCCATAAGCAAGGGCTGCACCGCTGTTACTCCCTTAGCACTATCAAGGGGTGCGTGTAGCTTGAAGATAAGCTACGGACGCAGAGTAACACATCCCCTTGCAATGTTCTACGATCCTGTTAGACCGGGACCTACGGTTTAAAGTGGATTCTGAACCAGTACAAACATCCAAACATCCGAGCGTTAAACACTCGGCCAATCATCAGCATCAGGCCCAAGTTTATAAATATAATAAAATATATTTAAAAAATAATAATAACTTAATGATATAAAAAATTAAAAATTTAAAAAAAAAATATGCACGTACTTACATATTATTTAAAGTTTTTCATTTCAGTTAAGCTTAGATTGATTTCATTTATGAAAGTTATTTGAATACATTTGGTTAAAGAAAACATGAAAATAACTTACGCGGAGATTATATATAAAAGTTAATATAAAGTTATTGGAAACGTATTACAATCTCTTAAATGAAGATTTGGCTAGTATCAAACCAACTACAATATTTTTAGCTCCTGGATTTAAAGTAATTATTATAGCATAATGTATGTCATAGTTATGGATCAAGGAAGAATATTTAACACTTTTTAAATCTTCTCTATTGAAAAGCTACATATTGTCCTATACTCAAATTGGATTGAAGACAAAAGTACAAATTCTTACGTTAAAAATTAACGACAAAAAAAAAAAGTTACCGACCAAAAATAACACAACAAAAACAACACTATTAATCAGTAAAGATCCTTTTTGTACAAATTCAATCCTTCTTGTCAATAAAAAAATAACAACTGGTCTAGCCAAACGACAATAATAATAAATAAAAAAAAAACCATCCCCCAAACTAGCAATCCGTCACGATTAACACCAGTAAACAGATAAAAACCCAAACCACACATGACTCCTCCCCACAAATCCTAAACTATCACTCGATGCAGGCATAAAAGCAAAGGAGCACCACCGCATTTCAGCCCATTAAAGAGCCGCTTCACTGAGACAGGAAAAAAAGAAAAAAGAAAGAAAAACATGAAAATAAGTTATGCGGAAATTGATTATATATATTATATACATGCTATCCATGCAGGTATAAAAGTAAAAGAAGCACCACGACGCATTTCAGCCCATTATATAGCAGTTTTAACAGAGACAGAAAAGAAAAAAAAAAAAATTTCTGCTACTTAATCTCTCCGTTAAAAGTCGAGTTCCTCTTTGGCCAGGCACGTAACTTCCGAACAAATTGAGGACTCGAACCCGAAGCCTGTGGTAGCGAGCCAGAGCTCTAGTCACTTGCCCATTAGACCAAAGTTTAAGAATATAATATAAAAAAATAACTTAAACTTTGGTCTAATGGAAGCAAGTGACTTCAAAACCATCAGCTTCCAGGACTCAGGTTCGAATCCAGCAGTGCCATGGATGTCTGTAGTGGTTCGGATGTCCACTTTAAACCGTAGGTCCACTATCTAAGCGAGACCGTAAAATTGTTGCGGGGGCATTTATTGCACTCCCGCGTCCGTATCTTCAAGTTACACGCGCCCCTGGATAGTGCAAAGTGAAAATGCTCATCTGTACAGCGCTTACCGCGAGAGCATCGAATAAACTGTCTAAGTGTTTTGCCAGTTGCATTGGAACAGGGATACCAGGGTGATCCCAAAAGTCAGGACGAACTTTAAATGAATAATTCGAGCAGATCAAGATACAAAGATATGGTTTGCACCAAACCGGATGGAAAAGAAACTGGGTTTTATTGGCGGCAACAAAAATAGTTCTGTTAGCGATAACGGCAGATAGCGCTGTCAGTTTCTGGTGTAAGATTATGTAGTAATAAGTGATATGAAAAGGAGCAACTGCAGCAGGTAATGGTAGTCAAGCTGGCTTGGCAGCCAAATCGAAATGCTCACATCCATAGTTGAAAGCCCTCTTAGTTGGGCTTTATTAACTAAGAATTCGGAAAGTGCCATTTGCGGCATTGCGCAGAGCATATCCCGCTACAGCATGAAATATATATGCAGAGATAGCGAGGACCAATAACGTCTTCTGCATTGAAGAAAATGATGAAGAAATTTGGCTTCTGAGTTCTTTTGGCTTACGTCAAGAATGGACATCCCTCAACAGTCGCTGCTGTTGCCACGACAGGTAGACAGCAGAAGTTGCAATACATGTCGGCGGTTGCTGCATGGGAGTGCAGTGCTCTAAAAGTTTCGAGGCAGAAGGAGTGTCATTGCAGCGAGGTGTCTGGAAAGCATTGCGAATAACTCTGAAACAGTATTCCTACAAGTTGCAACATAAGCAAGAACTGAAACCTCCCTGACTTCGACTCTCGCCGGGTTTTATTAGAATTTGGTATTCAATAAGATGGAAGAGCAGCGATTGGCTTCATTGTGCTGGACAGATGAAGCGCATTTCTGGCGCTGTTAACACTGTGTCGAGTGTGGACAGCGAAAATCCACATGCATTTGTTTGAGGTACGCGCAGCAGCCCTAAAGTGAATGTCTGGTGGCGACTTCACTGCTGATTTCATAATTGGTCATTTTTCGGTAGCACAGACGGGTTTTTAAAACAGTTTCTGTCACTGGTCAGCGATATGTAGCACTGTTACAGAACAACAGTATACACAATGAACTGCAAAAAGCGCGACAGGCATTCCAAACAGTCAACCTTTGGCAACATGGAGCACACCTCATATTGCTCTGCCTGTGCAACGTCTGCTAAGCTCAACATTTGGGGATGAACGCGCATTATCAGTCACTTTACTTTAATCACGCATGGCCTCAAGATGCCTATCTGACACCCCGACTTTTGGCTGTGGAGATGATCAACCAGACAAAGTGTACCGCGACCAACCGGCATCACTAGCAGCACCGAAGATGCCCATCGCCAAAATGTCTGCCATAACGCAACAAATGCTACCCAAATGCTGTGAACGGTGTGGTGACTCGTCTCACCAGCTGTAACAACAACACAAACCTCTGAATGATAGACAGCACATTGAACATTTACTGTAGTACTCATTAACTGTAATTAAGCTGACTTGTAAGTTGTGAACATTTTCATTTGTAAATCATCTTTTGGCAATAAAACACAAAAGCGCCATCTGTTCAGTGCCAACATAACTATTTTTTTCGTTGCCACAAAACCCCCTTTTTTTTAAAAATCCGTTTGGTGCAAACCGTATCTTTTGTATCTTGATTCATTTTCGAATTATTCATTTTTAAAAGTTCGTCCTGACTTTTGATCACCCGAGTATATATATATACACTGAAGTGACAAAAGTCATGGGATACCTCTTAATATCGTGTCGGTCCTCCTTTTTCGCCCGGCGAAGAGGTGGCAACTCGACGTGGCATGGACTCAACAAGTCGTTGGAAGTCTTCTGCAGGAATTTTGAGCCATGCTGTCTCGTGGACGTCCATGGTGCCAAGCGTTGATGGTGCAAAGAAGCCAAATTTCTCGCACAGTTCAACAGACGAGTCCTTGTACGTCCCACATTGATTTCTGCGGTTATTTGACGCAGTGTTGCTTGTCTGTTAGAATTTACGACTCTTTGCGAGACGTCGCCGGTCTCGGTCGTTAAGTGCGAGGCGGTCGACCACTGCGCTGTCCATGGTGGGGATGTTATGCCTGAAATTTCACA